>ONZH01006285.1:0-129553 GCA_900303285.1 Rhinella marina | reverse complement strand
TGTTTGGAGAGAGGGCTGTAGGTGACCTCCGGAAAATTGTTTGACAGAGGGCCTGTAGGTGGCCCTCCTGAAAAATTGTGGTAAAAGAGTGCCAGTTGGACCTCTAAAAAATGGCGTTTTTTTGGTCAGCGTTAGGCAAAGACGAAGGAGGAGTAGGAGGAGTAGAGAAGAGGAATCGGATACATAAGTTATTTAAATCTTTAGCTGCTTTCCCCGGAGGAGATTTGAATTCCGGTGAAATCCAGGCTTTGTTCATTTTAATAAGCGTCAGCCTGTCAGCGCTGTCAGTTGACAGGCGTGTACGCTTATCGGTGATGACGCCACCAGCTGCACTGAATACCCGCTCTGACAGCACGCTAGCGGCAGGGCAGGCCAGCACCTCCAAGGCGTACAGCGCCAGTTCAGGCCACGTGTCCAGCTTTGAAACCCAGTAGTTGTATGGAGCAGAGTGATCACGCAGGACGTTGGTATGGTCAGCTAGGTACTCCCTCACCATCTTTCTGTACAGCTCCCCCCTACTCTGCCTAGACTGGGGACAGGTGACAGTGTCTTGCTGGGGTGACATAAAACTGGCAAAGGCCTTGGAGAGCGTTCCCCTGCCAGTGCTGGACAAGCTGCCTGCTCGCCTCCTCTCCCCCGTTACTTGGCCCACAGAACCATGCCCTCTGCCGCTAGCGGCGTCAGATGGGAAGAATTGTTTCAGCTTGTGCACCAGGGCCTGTTGATATCTATTCACTCTCATACTCCTTTCCTCTGCAGGGATGAGAGTGGAAAGGTTCTGCTTGTACCGTGAGTCCAGGAGAGTGAACACCCAGTAATCGGTGTTTGAAAAAACGCGAGGGTCACGGGATAGGCAGCCTAACATGAAGTCTGCCATGTGCGCCAGAGTCCCAACACGTAAGAATTCCCTCTCCTCACTGGCCTGACTCTCCATTTCCTCCTCCTCCTCCAAGTCCTCCTCTTCAGCCCATACACGCTCAAGAGTTAAGGACTGAGCACTGGTACCCTCTACTGTCTCGCCAACATTCTCCTCCTCTTCCTCCTCATCCTCATCCCCCTCCTCCGATACGCGCTTAGAAACAGACCGGAGGGTGCTCTGGCTATCAAGCGACGTATCTTCCTCCACCGTCTCTTGTGACAAGCGCAAAACATCCGACTTGATGCTGAGCAGTGAGTTTTTCAACAGGCAAAGCAGCGGGATGGTGAGGCTGATAATGGCGGCATCGCCGCTGACCATCAGTGTTGACTCCTCAAAGTTGCTCAACACCTGGCAGATATCAGACATTCACGTCCACTCCTCATTGTAGACTTGAGGAATCTGACTGACCTGACTACCAGTTCTGGTGGAAGTTGACATCTGGCAGTCTACAATCGCTCTGCGCTGCTGGTAAACTCTGGATAACATGTTTAATGTCGAATTCCATCTCGTGGGCACGTCGCCCAACAGTCGGTGAGCGGGCAGTTGTAGGTGGCGCTGGGCTGCCCTGAGAGTGGCAGCATCTGTGGTGGACTTGCGGAAATGCGCACAGATGCGGCGCACCTTGGTGAGCAAATCAGACAGATCGGGGTATGTCTTGAGGAACCGCTGAACTATTAGATTGAACACGTGGGCCAGGCATGGCACATGTGTCAGTCTGCCGAGTTGCAGAGCCGCCACCAGGTTACGCCCGTTGTCACACACAACCATGCCTGGCTTGAGGTTCAGCGGTGCCAGCCACACATCGGTCTGCGCCGTGATGCCCTGTAACAGCTCTTGGGCGGTGTGCCTTTTGTCACCTAAGCTCAGCAGTTTGAGCACCGCCTGCTGGCGCTTACCCACGGCACTGCTGCTGCGCCTAGAGCTACCGACTGAAGGCGCCGTGCCCACGGATGGTAATTTGGTGGAGGAGGAGGAGGGGGAGGGGTCGGAGGAGGAGGAGGCATAGTACGTCTGAGAGACCGTGACCGAGGTAGGCCCCGCAATCCTCGGTGTGGGCAGTACATGAGCGGCCCCAGGGTCATTCTCGGTCCCAGCCTCCACCAAGTTAACCCAATGTGCCGTCAGTGAGATATAGTGTCCCTGCCTGGCAGCACTTGTCCACATGTCCGTGGTTAGGTGGACCTTCTCAGAAACAGCGTTGGTCAGGGCACGGATGATGTTCTGTGACACGTGCTGGTGTAGGGCTGGGACGGCACATCAGGAAAAATAGTGGCGGCGGGGGACGGAATACCGAGGGGCAGCCACCGCCATGAGATTGCGAAAGGCCTTGGTCTCTACCAGTCTATAGGGCAGCATCTCCAGGCTAAGCAATTTGGAGATGTGGACGTTGAGGGCTTGGGCATGTGGGTGGGTGGAACTGTATTTCCTCTTGCGCTCCAGCGTCTGCTGTAAAGACAGCTGAACGCTGCGCTGGGACACATTGGTGGACGCTGTGGAGGATCGTGAAGGAGAAGGTGTGGTTTTCCGGCGGGAGGCGCTCGTGCCAGGGTCCTGGGCAGGGGGTTGACTAGCAGAGGCAGCGAGTGATGCAGGGGGTTAACTAGCAGAGGCAGCGAGTGACACAGGGGAAGGAGCAGTGGTGTGACCCGCAGGAGGTGGTGAACGGCCTTGGTTCCATTGAGTGGAGTGTTTAGCACTCATATGCCTGCGCATGCTGGTGGTGGTTAGGCTAGTAGTGGTGGCACCCCTGCTGATCCTGGTGTGGCACAGGTTGCACACCACAGTCCGTCGGTCATCCTCACTTTCTTTAAAGAGCCTCCAGACTTGTGAACATCTAGGCCTCGCCACGGGAGCTTTACTACGTGAAACAGTTGCTGCTGATGCACCAGCTCTGGCCCTGCTTCTCCCTCTGGCCACACCACTGCCTCTTACAACCTGTTCTGGTGCAGAACTCGCCTCCGCCTCAGAAGCACTGTCTTCACTCGGCATATCAACCCAGCTTGGGTCAGTCACCTCGTCATCCTCCGATTCCTAAGTCTGCTCCCCCCTCGGAATTCCTCCCCTCACAACAACTTCACCACTGTCTGACAACCGTGTCTCCTCATCGTCCGACACCTCTTTACAAACTTCTTCCACTAAGTCAACATTGTCATCATCATCATCACCCACAGACTGCGACAGTTGGAAAACTTGGGCATCGGGAACGAGGTCAGCAGCAACCTGAGAAGTGGTTTGTGACTCTGGGAAGGGTCCAGAAAACAGTTCCTGAGAGTATGCCGGATCGCATTCAAAATTTTCCTGGGAGGGGGCAGACTGGGGGATAGGAGGTTGAGGTGGAGGAGCCATAGGAGTGCTCCCTTGGGTAACGTGGGTGGACTGCGTGGAAGACTGACTGGTGGACAAATTACTTGAAGCATTGTCCGCAATCCACGAGATCAGCTGTTCGCACTGTTGTGGTTTCAACAGTCCTCTACCACGTGTCCCTGTAAGTTGAGACATGAAGCTAGGAAGTGTAGCTCTGCGGAATTCCCCCTGCTCCCTCATCAGCAGGTACTGTCTCACCGTGCCCAGGACCACGGCCTCTGCCTCCTACAGTAATTGAATGCCCAAGCCCACGCCCTCGTCCTCGACCCTTAGCCCTGGGGTTCAACATTTTTTGTATATAAGTGTATGATTAAAAAAAAAAAATTAAACGGGCCTGGTGTACTGAAACCCACAAACTTGTTCAGTCTGGTTGAATTAAGTGACGTACAGAAAGTGTCACCTGGACAGATTATACAGATTGGAGCGAGTGTGCTGAACTGTGACACACAGAAAGGTTACACGCAGCTGAGTAAAAAGGATTTGCATCACTGAGCTAAAACAACAAAAAAAAATTTTTTTTTTCTATTTTGTTTTTTCTATTTTTTTTTTAATTTTGTTTTTTTGGGAACGTGACGTGCAGGAACTATCGGAGACCTAACTCACACCCTGTTAACGGTGGCTATTTAGACTGCGACCCAGACAAATGTCGCACAGAGAGTTTTCTGGATCAAGCTGTATACGTTATTGGTAGCAAATGACTTGGTTGTATTCTGTGACGTACAGAAAGTGTCACCTGGACAGTATATATGGATCGGAGTGAGTGTGCTGAACTGTGACACACAGAATGGTTCCACACTGCTGTGTGCAATGGATTTGTATCACTGAGATAGAACAATAAAAAAAAAAACAGGGTTATATATGGCGATAGCTGCACTACTAGTGCCAGCCAGCCAGCCAAGCCAGGAGACAAAAAAAAAATGTCTTCTAGCCCTTAGAAGGGCTGTTGGGTTCTTTGTGGGTGATTCCTGCCTAACAGAGAACCAAATGCAGGCCCTAACACTGTCCCTGAAACGCAGCAGCTCTATCCCTAACGACATCCAGACGGCATCTGAGCCGAGCGCCGCGGCCAGTCACTAGTATATTCCAGGGTCACCTGATCAGGCCAGCCAACCCCTGCTATCGACATGTAAGGGCCCCACGTGATGCTGGGTGTACCGTAGAGTCTCCTGGCTTGTGATTGGCTGTGTTTATAGGCGCAAAAAAAGCACGATGATGAAGTTGCCATTTCCTCGAGCATGGCGAGATACTCGTCCGAGCAGCGAGCACTTACGAGTACCCTAATACTCGAACGAGCACCAAGCTCGGACGAGTATGCTCGCTCATCTCTAGTCAACCGCAGACACTCCTAAACAATTTTTTAGGAGGGTCAACTTCGGACACTCCAAAACAAATTTTTGGGAGGCTCGCCTACAGACATTTGACTGCTACCTCAATCTAACTTGTTGGTCACTTGTTGGTGTCACTACGCTGTCACCATGATGTGTCAGGCTTATGCCTGCGTCGTGGGGAGGGGGATAGCACAGCAGTGCCAGCATGAGCAGTGGTGTCACCTGCAGGCGGTGATGAACCTTCGTTGCACCTAGTTGGGTGCTTCTCTAACATGTGATGGACATGTGCCTCGCCTTTCTTGGTCTGGGTGAGCACAATTGCCATGAGGGTAACCACCAGGCTGTTGCCTGAGAATTTGGGGTAATGGTGGGATTAGGCAGCCTCAGAGGCATCCATGCATGCTGCCCCTGCTGTTTCCTGTCCATTTCCATGGTGTTTCCATCATTTTCTGATGTTTCCAGGTTTTCACCCAGCCTTCCCTAGGCAGAGCCTTGGTCCCCCGCAAAAATGCTCGAGTCTCCCATTGACTTCAATGGGGTTCGTTACTCGAAACGAGCACCCGAGCATCAGGGAAAGTTTGACTCGAATAACGAGCACCCAAGCATTTTAGTGCTCGCTCATCTCTATACACCACTTATAACTGGGGACCATTCAGAGTAGGAATCATTCACCACCACTCGCTGAGTACGCTCCTTCAGCCAGTTCTCAATCCAGTTACAGAGTAGATTTTCTAATCCAACCGACCTTAATTTACCCGTCAGACGTCTATGAGGGACCGTGTCCAAATACACAATATCCACAACCGCCCCTCTATCCAGACTTCTACTCACTTCTTCATGAAAACCAATCAGGTTAGTCTGACAGCTTCTGTCCTTAGAGATGAGCGAACGTGTTCGTTACGAGCACTGTAGCGCTCGGCTCCCCTGCGCAATGCCCGCAGGCATTGCGGATCCATCCTCAGCTGCGTGTAAGTCAATGGGGACGGATCGTTTGGTATGACACTTATACCAAATGGATCCGTCCTCCTCACCCGACTGAAAGTCAGTGGGGATTGGTCCCCATTGACTTACATGCAGCTGAGGACGGATCCGCAATGCCTGCAGGCATTCGTTCGCAGGGGAGCCGAGCGCTACAGTGCTCATAACGAGCACGTTCGCTCATCTCTAGTCCTTAGTAAAACCATGCTGGTTATCACTTATAATACTATTATCCAAAACATATTCCTGTATATAGTCCCTTATTAGACCCTCAAAAAGTTTCCCCACAATGGACGTTAAGCTCACCGGTCTGTAATTCCCCAGGGATGACCTAGAGCCCTTCTTGAAATATATTTAGTAAAAAGTCAAAATCAATAATGTATATTACAAAAATTATTTTTAGGAAATAATAGTTACTCTTTAAGCTTTTTGTGTCTTGACCCCCCCCTTCCCCTAAATGCAGCCTGCAGTGTAATATGGAGGTTTCACTTCTTCTGTCCAGAGTCGTGTAAAGAGGCCAGTTCTCCATGTAATCAAGAGCAGAACGTGTATGAACAGGGATAACAACCTGGACAGCTAGAATGAATTCCCCCATTCTTTACCCTGCAGGCTGCACCCAGAGAAATGAGAAATAGAACCAAATTGAAACAAAATTTCTATTCTATTTTTTAGTTTCATGTCTAAAGCACATTCCGTATGAAGTTACACTCAGATATAATTGCTGACTTCCCCTTTAAGAGATAACAGAGAAGGTCACATACTGTATAATTAGATATTCATTTGTGATTCACAGATTTCGTGTTTGTAAAGTCATTTATCACCAAAGCAGAAGCGGTGATGATCTACGGGGCGGTAATTGTGATCAATGGTGTCTGCTCCTTAATAAACAGCAAAGCCGCAGATCATCAATACACAGCGCAGGGAAGGTATATATTTACTAAGGTCAGCCGCCAAAGTCAGGGCTCATTTTCTGTTGTATTGACCGCTCTGGAATGCGCCATTTATTCTATTTAGAATATTTAATATAATCTGTATTTTACCGCACCGCGGGAGGCTACACATTAAATCTCGTCATTTATTCGGCTTCATCCTCGCAAGGATCGTCAAGGAGAATTCAAAGATTTCAAACTTTATCCAAACTTTTGCCCCAAACTTCTGGTTATAATTAAGATTTAGGGGCACATTTATTAAAGGGGTTATCCCATGAATAATATAAAAAAAGACATCAGACATCATATAGTACATGACAGTCTCTGTCTAACAAAGCTAGAACCAGTCCTGTAACTCACATGGATCCAGAGATCTCCCCGTTCATTGTTCTGTTAGATTTATATCAAGCTGATAGCTCAAGGGGAGTATCTTTTCTGCTGGAGCTCAGGGGGCGTGTCTTAGCTCTGCCTATCACAGCTCAGGAGGCGTGTCTCAGCTCTCCATATAACAGCTCAGGAGGCGTGTCTCAGCTCTCCCTACCAAAGCTCAGAAGGCGTGTCTCAGCTCTCCCTATCACAGCTCAGGGGGCTTGTCTCAGCTCTCCCTATCACAGCTCAGGGGGCGTGTCTCAGCTCTCCCTATCACAGCTCAGGAGGCGTGTCTCAGCTCTCCCTATCACAACTCAGGAGGTGTGTCTCAGCTCTCCCTATCACAGCTCAGGAGGCGTGTCTCAGCTCTCCCTATCACAGCTCAGGGGGCGTGTCTCAGCTCTCCCTATCACAGCTCAGGAGGCGTGTCTCAGCTCTCCCTATCACAACTCAGGAGGTGTGTCTCAGCTCTCCCTATCAAAGCTCAGGAGGCAGTTGAAGCATGAAACTGAGCATGTGCGGCCTTCTCAGTGAGCAAGTCAAAAAATAAGAAAAAACAAGCAAACAGCAGGTGTCGCTATACAGATACATTTTATTAAATAACTCAGCGGTTATGATAAGTTTTTAATGAAATGTTATTGCAAAAGGATTCAAATCCAGGAGCTGGTTTGAAAACTGTAGAATATTTTTCATGGGACAACGCCTTTAAAACTGACATTTTAGACGTCGGTGTTAATAAGAACTATAGCTGGAGGCTGATTCTTGCGGTCTTACATTTAGACCAGCCCCCTTCCACGCCACGCCCACTTTTTTCACGCCCTTTAGTCTTCGTAGACTGATTGTAATTGAATTATACAGAGTATCCAAAAAGTTTCTGTATCCAGTTTCTTTGATTTTCAAGATCCCTGCTTGCTGTGATCACTTTTAGTGTGACGGCAGACATCCATTGCTATGAAGCTGTTATAAGGATTCATCTGAATTGGGTTTTTTCTACTAGTAAAGTAGTCATAGAATAAAATCTTCCAATAAACACTACTGGAAAACTGAATGTGATTGGTCTAAGATTGTCAGAGTATAAGCTGCTGGTGGTGCTCGGTCACTGGACGCACAGACGGGGCCCCCTTTATTTTGGGTTCCACAGCAGCATTTACAAGGTCTGAACTCATTGCGGTAAAAGTGCTGGATGCCCCATTGGTGTATTGCACTGCATTGGCACCGGCGCCTCGTGGAATGGCCTTCAGTTCTGGCGTCTTCCTTTCAATATTTCATTTGTCACAGAGAACAATAATTTTGGGGCTAGATCCGGTGAATGGGGAGGGGGTCCTACACAGCTAAGAGCTCCCGCACAGACAGTGCCTTGTCGTGGTGCAGCACTGCCATATAGTGCACTTGGTGACTGTTTGTCCAGTTGGTAAATATTCATAGTGAACAATCCCTCTAATGTCAATTGCTTTGACTTTTGATTTGAACATCATGTTGTCTTTTAAAGGTCCTTTCAGTTCATTTGTCACCATTCCTCTAATGGCAGGACCACTTATGGGTTTTACTTGCAGTACCAGGTCTGACCACATGGCGCACTGTTCATGAGAACCATGTCCTTGAAGCACACAGCAAAATCCTTTCTATTCAGGAACATGCAGTAGAATAATCTACAGCTCCCCCTAGTGGTAGAAGTTGGTGGTGCATCAATCTACTAAATACATTTGGTGTCTCAGTCCTCGCTAAAGAAATATTTGTCACAAAAAATGCCATAAAGCATGCCATAAGACTGTATGCAACACGAATTACATAGATATTCCTAATCGTGATGATATGACAGGAGGGACGCGTGGCCGGGGCTGTTTGTTTGTGCCTCATCTGGACCGGCGGAAAACATGATGTGAGGGATTATAATAAGATGTCATTCAATCCTCAAAGCCTCCGATGTTCTGCTTAAAAGGTGACACTGATAAGGGGAATGTGACTGGAGGAAGGAAATTAATTCCATGCTAAATGTCAGGTAATATTAGAAGATATTCTCATCTCATCGTCTCCAGCCACAAAATAACGTGTCTGCGGAAACCATAATGTTATCCAAGGTTCATTATCATCTGTCCTCTGTGAGCAGCGGGAAAGTTTATTATATGACTGATACATTGTAACATTCCCATCAGGACAATACAAGTTTATTATATGACTGATACATTGTAACATTTCCATCAGGACAATACAAGTTTATTATATGACTGATACATTGTAACATTTCCATCAGGACGATACAAGTTTATTATATGACTGATACATTGTAACATTTCCATCAGGACAATACAAGTTTATTATATGACTGATACATTGTAACATTTCCATCAGGACAATACAAGTTTATTATATGACTGATACATTGTAACATTTCCATGAGAACGATACAAGTTTATTATATGACTGATACATTGTAACATTTCCATCAGGACGATACAAGTTTATTATATGACTGATACATTGTAACATTTCCATCAGGACGATACAAGTTTATTATATGACTGATACATTGTAACATTTCCATCAGGACGATACAAGTTTATTATATGACTGACACATTGTAACATTTCCATCAGGACAATACACGTTTATTATATGACTGATACATTGTAACATTCCCATCAGGACAATACAAGTTTATTATATGACTGATACATTGTAACATTTCCATCAGGACGATACAAGTTTATTATATGACTGATACATTGTAACATTTCCATCAGGACGATACAAGTTTATTATATGACTGATACATTGTAACATTTCCATCAGGACAATATAAGTTTATTATATGACTGATACATTGTAACATTTCCATCAGGACGATACACGTTTATTATATGACTGATACATTGTAACATTTCCATGAGAACGATACAAGTTTATTATATGACTGATACATTGTAACATTTCCATCAGGACGATACAAGTTTATTATATGACTGATACATTGTAACATTTCCATCAGGACGATTGGATATTGACTTCCTATGTTCTGTTATTCTGGTTCTTCCGTTTTTCGGTGCGGTTTCGCTGCATCTAGCGATCATTTCCATCCATGTTTTTCTCTTAAAATACAAGGGAATGCCAATAGTATAAAATGGAACAATTTTATCATGAAATTCCATTATTCTGACATCCAAAGCCCAAATATCCGGCTGCGGACTCCATGACAGAAACCTGTTGGACGCTGTTATAATTAATGGAGCCTGGTGTGTGCCGCTGCTGCCCGTTATCGGATTGATCCGTCACTTCTGTCATTTTCACATCAAACAATGGAAATAATTAATAGAAGCTGAGAATCAATGTGAATGAGCCCTAAACCTACCATCCAGTGTCTTCTCGGGTCAGATCTGGAAGTGTCACTGACAACTATGGGCCCGTTACTGCCTTTTTGGAACTGAGGCCACTTCATCTATTCATTGCTTTTTATAATATTTTTATATGTGATGTTGCCATTTTACAGATTCTCCGGTAATTCTCCGTTATTATTTTACATCACAGATTTGTCACACATTTTACCAAACAATTCTTTGTGAACCGGACATTTAAACCTAATGACGAATGAATCTGCCGCTTAGTATGATGAAATTGCTCTTCAGAGATGAGGAGGAAGAAGAGATCTCAGGACGGTGGAAGAGACTCCAGTTTACAGGGGAAGGAGAGCAAGGAGGTCATACTGACCCTGAGGAGGATTCAGCTTCTTCTCATAGGAATGTTCCAGTATCAGGACGTAGTGTGCGTACTCTGACCCAACGTCAGGTCAGAGTGCAGCGCGGGCCTGGAAAAGATCAGGGAGAGTGACTACAGAAGAGAATGCCGGACCTGTAGAGTATCGGCAGAACCGGAGCAGTAAATTAATTTATTTATTTTGGGTCTGACCTGAGGTCTGATATGGGGTTCTGATGTGGAAGTTTGATGGGGTCTCACCTGAGGTCTGATAGGGGGGTCTGACATGGAGGTCTAAAGGGGACCTGCGGAGGCTGGCCAGGTGCATAGAGGAGGCCTTGGGTGGCCCACCTAGAAATAACTGAAGAGGGTGATGTCATCAGGCCACAGAAACCCGGTGCACAGAGGATTCTCCTGAAGAGGGGATCAAGGCTGTGCTCAGTGCTGGACCGGGGACAAGTGAGTAACAATTAATCAGAAGTTTCACTGTGATTCTCTTTTTCACGATCATACGACCAGGATTGAATTATCGACGAGCTCGGCTTCGGCATTTTCAGGTCTAATCAATAACAGATTTTCAAGTGAAAATATTGGTAAGAAGACGGCGAGATCTGGCTGTTACTGTGTTACTTTATTACTATGTTACTAGATCTGTGCAGCAAATCCTAAATATGTCTCTGTTGTCGCAGTGTTAGATTAATGCTCTGCGCTGAAGATGATCATTTGTAATGTTGCAGACCTTCAATCCAAACGCGTCTGATGGATGGACTTGTCGAGTCGCAGTGGAATTATTGCAAGTGCAACTGACTTTAGTTAATAGAGTGGGTGGCCCGGGATTATTCCCTACATGTACCCCAAATGTGCAAATAACTGAAGACCTGGAGAAACCAGGCGACGGCACCAGAGATAATACAACGTGCACATTCTTTATATAGTAGCCTTTTTGTTGCATTTTTGGCCAAATAGTTTAAATACACACATATTAATGGTGTTTTTTGCATGCTATCCGTTTTTACATAGAAAGTATGTGCCCCCCTCCCCCCCATAATATAAATTTCTGATATTACGCAAAAAATGCATTGGTAAAAAAAATGCCATAAAAAGATACATATGTAGCCACTTGCATGTTCATTTTCAATGAAAGCAAAAAAGTGGAAGTCTCTGGGTCAAAAATGACACAAAATTGCCAGACCCAGAGCACAATGTGATTAAAAAAAAAATTAACCCAAAAAACATAACTCAAGAGAGAAACAACAGAACTACACAAAATTCAGACTTCAGAGTAACGTCTGGAGGTGATGATTCTTGCCTGAAAAAATGCAGAAAAAGGTGACTGTAAAAAATGCACACAAAGAAAAGCAAAATGCTTAAAAATGCCAAAAAAAAGAAAAATCTGCCGCATTTCAGACCAGTGTCTTTACTATTTCTTTGTGCAGATAAAATCCACATTGGATTCTAGAACAAGACAAGAGAATTTCACACAACTCATCCAGCTGCTGACGACTTCTGCACAGGAATTTTAAGATCTGCGGCATTTGAGTTTGACTGTAAATTGTGCTCAGATTTGTTACAAAAAAAAATCCACAATCAAATCTGCTGGAAATGTAGAGTCCACTGTGCGAACATAGCCTTAGAGTAACATAGTTTATAAGGCCAAAAAATGACATCTGTCCATCCAGTTCGGCCTGTTATCCTGCAAGTTGATCCAGAGGAAGGCAAAAAAAACCCTGTGAGGTAGAAGCCAATTTTCCTCACTTTAGTCCCTCCTGAACTCTTATAGTGAACTTACCATCACCACCTCCTCAGGCAGAGAGTTCCATAGTCTCACTGCTCTTACCATAAAGAGACCATAGTCTCACTGCTCTTACAGTAAAGAGTCCACAGTCTCACTGCTCTTACAGTAAAGAGTCCATATTCTCACTGCTCTTACAGTAAAGAGTCCATAGTCTTACTGCTCTTACCGTTAAGAGTCCATAGTCTCACTGCTCTTACAGTAAAGAGTCCATAGTCTCACTGCTCTTACAGTAAAGAGTCCATAGTCTCACTGCTCTTACAGTAAAGAGTCCATAGTCTCACTGCTCTTACACTAAACAGTCCATAGTCTCACTGCTCTTACAGTAAAGAGTCCATAGTCTCACTGCTCAAACAGTAAACAGTCCATAGTCTCACTGCTGTTACAGTAAAGAGTCCATAGTCTCACTGCTCTTACAGTAAAGAGTCCATAGTCTAACTGCTCTTATAGTAAAGAGTCCATAGTCTCACTGCTCTTACAGTAAAGAGTACATAGTCTCACTGCTCTTACAGTAAAGAGTCCATAGTCTCACTGCTCAAACAGTAAAGAGTCCATAGTCTCACTGCTCTTATAGTAAAGAGTCCATAGTCTCACTGCTCTTATAGTAAAGAGTCCATAGTCTCACTGCTCTTACAGTGAAGAGCCCATAGTCTCACTGCTCTTACAGTAAAGAGTCCACAGTCTCACTGCTCTTACCGTAAAGAGTCCATAGTCTCACTGCTCTTACAGTATAGAATCCATAGTCTCACTGCTCTTACAGTAAAGAGTCCACAGTCTCACTGCTCTTACCTTAAAGAGTCCATAGTCTCACTGCTCTTACAGTAAAGAGTACATAGTCTCACTGCTCTTACAGTAAAGAGTCCACAGTCTCACTGCTCTTACCGTAAAGAGTCCATAGTCTCACTGCTCTTACAGTAAAGAGTACATAGTCTCACTGCTCTTACAGTAAAGAGTCCATAGTCTCACTGCTCTTACAGTAAAGAGTCCATAGTCTCACTGCTCTTACCGTAAAGAGTCCATAGTCTCACTGCTCTTACCGTAAAGAGTCCATAGTCTCACTGCTCTTACAGTAAATAGTTCATAGCCTCACTGCTCTTACAGTAAAGAGTCCATAGTCTCACTGCTCTTACCGTAAAGAGTCCATAGTCTCACTGCTCTTACAGTAAATAGTTCATAGTCTCACTGCTCTTACAGTAAAGAGTCCATAGTCTCACTGCTCTTACAGTAAAGAGTCCATAGTCTCACTGCTCTTACAGTAAAGAGTCCATAGTCTAACTGCTCTTATAGTAAAGAGTCCATAGTCTCACTGCTCTTACAGTAAAGAGTACATAGTCTCACTGCTCTTACAGTAAAGAGTCCATAGTCTCACTGCTCTTATAGTAAAGAGTCCATAGTCTCACTGCTCTTATAGTAAAGAGTCCATAGTCTCACTACTCTTACAGTGAAGAGCCCATAGTCTCACTGCTCTTACAGTAAAGAGTCCACAGTCTCACTGCTCTTACCGTAAAGAGTCCATAGTCTCACTGCTCTTACAGTAAAGAATACATAGTCTCACTGCTCTTACAGTAAAGAGTCCACAGTCTCACTGCTCTTACCTTAAAGAGTCCATAGTCTCACTGCTCTTACAGTAAAGAGTACATAGTCTCACTGCTCTTACAGTAAAGAGTCCACAGTCTCACTGCTCTTACCGTAAAGAGTCCATAGTCTCACTGCTCTTACAGTAAAGAGTACATAGTCTCACTGCTCTTACAGTAAAGAGTCCATAGTCTCACTGCTCTTACCGTAAAGAGTCCATAGTCTCACTGCTCTTACCGTAAAGAGTCCATAGTCTCACTGCTCTTACCGTAAAGAGTCCATAGTCTCACTGCTCCTACAGTAAATAGTTCATAGCCTCACTGCTCTTACAGTAAAGAGTCCATAGTCTCACTGCTCTTACCGTAAAGAGTCCATAGTCTCACTGCTCTTACAGTAAATAGTTCATAGTCTCACTGCTCTTACAGTAAAGAGTCCATAGTCTCACTGCTCTTACAGTAAAGAGTTCATAGTCTCACTGCTCTTACAGTAAAGAGTCCATAGTCTCACTGCTCTTACAGTAAAGAGTCCATAGTCTCACTGCTCTTACCATAAAGAATCCTCTTCTATGTTTGTGTACAAACCATCTTTCCTCCAGACGCAGAGGATGTCCCCTCGTCACAGTCACAGTCCTGGGGATAAATAGATGATGGGAGAGATCTCTGTACTGACCTCTGATATATTTATACATAGTTATTAGATCTCCCCTCAGTCGTCTTTTTTCTACAGTGAATAAGCCTAATTTTGATAACCTTTCTGGGACCTGTAGTCCACCCATTCCAGTTATTACTCCTCTGAACATAAACTGAACTGTGTGCAGAAAATCTACAGCAGTCACAGCGGTTGTGAAGTGAATGAGATTATAAGAAATCTCATCCACACACACACAGAATTTGATCTGTGCAGATTTAAATCCGCATCACGTCAATGTGAATGGTTGAAATCTGCAGCAATCTGGCAGGATATTTATAATAATTTTTGCAATGAAATCTGCAGCTTTTGGTGCAGATTATAGTATATTCCTGTGAAATACTGTCAGATCCGCTGCAGACTTCCTGCTGCACACAATCCACAGTGGATTCATGTTTTTAGGGTGCCTCTACACTCACTTCCATGCACCTTAATTGAGGCTTGCAGAAATGCATGTGCCTGCCGCCCATTCAAATGAATGGAACTGACTTTCTGTGGCAGAAAATTCTGCAACAAAATCCTTAGTGTGTGAATCCACCCCTAGGCAATCCGCAAGAAAATCTGCGGAGGCAAATTTGCACAAAAATCAGTGCAATTCGGACTAGATTTATCTGATGATGATGATGAAAGCTGCACACATGACTCTCATTACTCCCATCATCCTCAGCACGATCACAGCTGACATAACTCAGATTCTATCGGATGTGACCGCGGCTATCGTAGGGACCTATCACAGCTGTATGTGTGGCCGGCACGTGGGGCGCGCGGAGCAGATGGAGCCGATATTGTGATGTTATAGAACACGCTGTAAATTTAAATAACGTCAATCAACCACCATCTGGAGATTGAGCAGAAACGTCATTAGGTTCTGGATTCCGACTCCCGCGCCATTCGTCTACTTGACAGGTTTTTGTAAAAATGTCCTGAAGTGAAAAGTCTCTTTATTTAGAAGCTTTCATGTAAGCGGCTCCTCTTCTAAAGGGTCTGGTCACAGAGCGGCTCCTCATATATACTGCTGGGCCCCAGACAATGCCCGGGGGGAGTGCAGGTACAGGGTGCAGGTACGGGGTGCAGGTACAGGGTGCAGGTACGGGGTGCAGGTACAGGGTGCAGGTACAAGGGTGGAGGTAAAGGGTGCAGGTACAGGGTGAAGGTACAGGGTGCAGGTGCAGGGGTGCAGGTACAGGGTACAGGTACAGGGTGCAGGTACAGGGGTGCAGGTACAGGGGTGCAGGTACAGGGTGCAGGTACAGGGTGCAGGTACAGTGTTGCAGGTACATGGGTGCAGGTACAGGGTGCAGGTACAGGGGTGCAGGCACAGGGTGCAGGTACAGGGTGCAGGTACAGTGTTGCAGGTACAGGTTGCAGGTACAGGGTGCAGGTACAGGGTGCAGGTACAGTGTTGCAGGTACATGGGTGCAGGTACAGGGTGCAGGTACAGGGTTGCAGGTGCAGGTATAGGGTGCAGGTACAGGGTACAGGTATAGGGTGCAGGTACAGGGTGTAGGTATAGGGTGCAGGTACAGGCTGTAGGAATAGGGTGCAGGTACAGGGGTGCAGGTACAGGGTGCAGGTACAGTGTTGCAGGTACAGGGTGCAGGTACAGGGTACAGGTACAGGGTGCAGGTACAGGGTGCAGGTATAGGGTGCAGGTACAGGGGTGCAGGTACAGGGGTGCAGGTACAGGGTGCAGGTGTGCAGGTACAGTGTTGCAGGTACATGGGTGCAGGTACAGGGTGCAGGTACAGGGGTGCAGGCACAGGGTGCAGGTACAGGGTGCAGGTACAGTGTTGCAGGTACAGGTTGCAGGTACAGGGTGCAGGTACAGGGTGCAGGTACAGTGTTGCAGGTACATGGGTGCAGGTACAGGGTGCAGGTACAGGGTTGCAGGTGCAGGTATAGGGTGCAGGTACAGGGTACAGGTATAGGGTGCAGGTACAGGGTGTAGGTATAGGGTGCAGGTACAGGCTGTAGGAATAGGGTGCAGGTACAGGGGTGCAGGTACAGGGTGCAGGTACAGTGTTGCAGGTACAGGGTGCAGGTACAGGGTACAGGTACAGGGTGCAGGTACAGGGTGCAGGTATAGGGTGCAGGTACAGGGTGCAGGTACAGGTTGCAGGTACAGGGTGCAGGTATAGGGTGCAGGTACAGGGGTGCAGGTACAGGGTTGCAGGTGCAGGTATAGGGTGCAGGTACAGGGTGCAGGTATAGGGTGCAGGTACAGGGTGCAGGTACAGGGTGTAGGTATAGGGTGCAGGTACAGGGTCCAGGTACAGGGTGCAGGTACAGGGTGCAGGTACAGTGTTGCAGGTACAGGGTTGCAGGTGCAGGTATAGGGTGCAGGTACAGGGTGCAGGTATAGGGTGCAGGTACAGTGTTGCAGGTACAGGGTACAGGTACAGGGTGCAGGTATAGGGTGCAGATACAGGGGTGCAGGTACAGGGTTCAGGTAAAGGGGTGCAGGTACAGGGTGCAGTTACAGGGTGCAGGTACAGGGTCCAGGTACAGGGTGCAGGTACAGTGTTGCAGGCACAGGGTGCAGGTACAGGGTACAGGTACAGGGTCCAGGTACAGGGTGCAGGTACAGTGTTGCAGGTACATTGTACGGGTACAGGGTGCAGGTACAGGGTCCAGGTACAGGGTGCAGGGTCCAGGTAAAGTTACAGGGTGCAGGTACAGTGTTGCAGGTACAGGGTGCAGGTACAGGGTGCAGGTACAGGGTGCAGACCCTGAGCTCCCACCCAGCCTCGAGTTTTTTTGCTGACTATGGGCCTAGGGGATCTGGGAGCTGCTCCATCTGCAGTCGCTCCATCTCTGTCGTCCATCTGTAAATTATTCTTACAAGGGTCTAACAGGAATGTACGCCATCCCAGCGGTGCAGCGCGATGAAGAAAACAATTATGCAGATGAGCCGCTAGTTCCCAGTAGGACCCTAATAGGATGATTGACCTATATACAGTTAATTTCTCCACGGCTTTCTATTCCATTTACCTCCATCTGCAGAAGGAATTAAAAGTCGTTACAACGCAGCGTCTCCAAATTATTTATCAAACATTGGGTCAAGGTGATGTATAAGAACTGGGGCCGGAGTCCAAAAACTGAGCGCTAAGAGCTACAGGTGCTGACAGGTACAGGCGCCTACAGATAGAGACGCTTACAGGTACAGGCACTGACAGGTACAGGCACTGACAGATATAGGCGCTGACAGATGCAGGTGCTTACAGATACAGGCGCTGACAGGTACAGGAGCTTACAGATACAGGCACTGACAGATACAGGTGCTGACAGATGCAGGTGCTTACAGATACAGGCGCTGACCGATGCAGGTGCTTACAGATACAGGCGATGACAGGTACAGGCGCTGACAGATACAGGCGCTGACAGGTACAGGCGCCTACAGATAGAGACGCTTACAGGTACAGGCACTGACAGATACAGGCGCTGACAGATAGAGACGCTTACAGGTACAGGTGCTTACAGGAACAGGCACTTACAGATAGAGACGCTTACAGGTACAGGCGCTGACAGATACAGGCACTTACAGATAGAGATGCTTACAGATACAGGTGCTGACAGGTACAGGCGCTTACAGATACAGGCACTTACAGATACAGGGGTTCACAGATGGAGAAGTTTACGGATAGAGACGCTTACAGGTACAGTCTCTGACAGATACAGGAGCTGACAGATACAGGACCTGACAGATGCAGACGCCTAGAGATACTGGTGCTGACAGATACAGATGCTTACAGATACAGGTGCTTAGAGATACAGGCGTTACAGATGGAGAAGTTTACAGATAGAAATGCTTACAGATACAGGCGTTTACAAATACAGGCACTTACTGATACAGGAGCTTACAGATACAGGGGTTCACAGATGGAGAAGTTTACAGATAGAGACGCTTACAGATACAGGGGTTCACAGATGGAGAAGTTTACAGATAGAGACGCTTACAGATACAGGGGTTCACAGATGGAGAAGTTTACAGATAGAGACGCTTACAGATACAGGCACTTACAGATACAGGGGTTCACAGATGGAGAAGTTTACAGATAGAGACGCTTACAGATACAGGGGTTCACAGATGGAGAAGTTTACAGATAGAGACGCTTACAGATACAGGGGTTCACAGATGGAGAAGTTTACAGATAGAGACGCTTACAGATACAGGGGTTCACAGATGGAGAAGTTTACAGATAGAGACGCTTACAGATACAGGCACTTACAGATACAGGTGCAAGTTACAGCATTTACAGTCAGCAGAGTGATCAGTACTACAGCTATACAGAATCCACTGCAGGTGAGGGGAAACCTGTTAAGACACCCATCACCATAGTTCAGGACACTGAAAAACCTGCATTTCACAAGTGGACACCTATATCTACAAGTGCCAGCTTATTGTTGGAGAATCAGGAGAGAGAGAATTTGGCTGGCTAGTATACTCAGAGTGCCAACGTCTGCTACAACATGAAACTTTTGTGATTTTACTTCTGGCCTGAATCCTTGTACCATCTTTTAACTAACCCATGACACAACACCTCATCAGGGCCACTACCACTCCCATCCTCTGCACCGTCTCCCCCAGGGGCTCACTGCATGAACATGTCATGAAAAGAGGAGCTTCCATGTCTTAATACCAAGTGGCCAAGCTTCTGTGAACCCCTTGAGAGACTGTGCTATTGTCCCCTACAACTACAACTACAACTGCGACATTGCACTATGTACAGCGCACCAGCAAAACAGAGGTTAATCAGCTTCAATGGCACCGCCAAGGGCAGTGCGGACCTGCTGATTGGGTTAAATGCTGCTTTGCATGATGAAAAGATGACACAATGATGTCATCATCTTCGCACCGCCTTAGCCGCGTAGCATACGGCGCAGGACGCAGACCGAAAGAGGTCTGCACCGCCTCTCTGACAGTTGTATGGAGGTAAGTATTTTAGGTTTTTTTTTTCATTTGGCACAATGCTGTTGTGCTACTATGGGGAAGGGGAGGAGAGAAGCACTATGGGGGTGCTAAATAGCGGCATTTTGTACTGACAAACATTATGGGGGCACTGTGGAGGCATTGGTTCTACAGGAGCCACTAAGATGGGGTATGTTTTGTACTGTCACACAGTATGGGGCACTATGGGGATATTAGCTCTACAGGGAGCACTAAGAGGAGGTATTATTTGTACTGGCACACATTATAAGGGGTATGTTTTGTACTGTCACACATTAGAGGAGAATTATTACTACTGGGTCATTACGATGAGCTTTATTACTACTGTGAGAGTAAGCGGAACATGATTACTAGTATGGGCACTATGGGGGCATTATTACTTCTAGGACACAGTGAGGACATTATTACTGTTGGGGGCACTGTAGTGGCACTATTACTACTAGGTGTACTCTGGCAGAGAATTGTCATCATGGCCCGCACCAGCCATGGCTTCTGCTCCTGTAACTGGCCAGGAGGGGATGTTTGAAGCAAAAGGCTTGTGTGCTCTCCACTATGGACCATTTCCACCCATTCCTCTAAGACCAGGACTTCCAGAGCCCCCTTCTGTCACTGTGGGGCCTGTTACAAATGTCATTACCATCTTCCCGGTGGTCAACCACAGTGCAGGGCCTCAGCATGCTCCAGAACAGTTTTGGACATTACCACTGGAACAGCAGCAGCCGCAGCAACCCTACCGGGAAGCATACTGCTGCCTGCCGCCACCAGAAGTCCAGCACCAATGGAGCCAGAGGAGTTACATCCTGGAGCATCAACTGCATTATATGGTTCCAGAGCACAGGGCCAGGGTGTGTAGATACCTGAGATGCATGCATGTATAGATACCGGAGATGCATGCATGTATAGATACCGGAGATGCATGCATGTATAGATACGGAGATGCATGCATGTATAGATACCGGAGATGCATGCATGTATAGATACCGGAGATGCATGCATGTATAGATACCGGAGATGCATGCACGTATAGATACCGGAGATGCATGCATGTATAGATACCGGAGATGCATGCATGTATAGATACCGGAGATGCATGCATGTATAGATACCGGAGATGCATGCATGTATAGATACCGGAGATGCATGCATGTATAGATACCGGAGATGCGGGCATGTATAGATACCGGAGATGCATGCATGTATAGATACCGGAGATGCATGCATGTATAGATACCGGAGATGCATGCATGTATAGATACCGGAGATGCATGCATGTATAGATACCGGAGATGCGGGCATGTATAGATACCGGAGATGCATGCATGTATAGATACCGGAGATGCGGGCATGTATACACCATGTTCCAAATTATTATGCAAATTATATTTATCTCTGATTTTCCTAAATGGTCGGTGCAGATGACAGACAGTATAATAAAAGTCATCACCCGTTAGAGTATACATTGAATGTTATTGAACAAACCTCCCAATGATAACAGTATATTCTTCAAAAATTTAAAAAACTCAAAACGCAGTGTTCCAAATTATTCTGCACAGTAGAGTTTCTAAACACTTTATATGTTTTTAAGAACTGAAAATGCTCATTTGTGGAATTTGCAGCATTAGGTCACATTCACTGAAATAAAAAGCTATTTAAATCCAAACCATCCTAACAGGCCAAGTTACATGTTACCATAGGAACCCTTCTCTGATGTCACCTTCACAATTCTTGCATCCATTGAACTTGTGAGTTTTTGGAGAGTTTCTGCCTGAATTTCTTTGCATGATGTCAGAATAGCCTCCAGAGCTGCTGCCTTCCACCTCATAGATCTTTTACTTGATGATTCTCCAAAGGTTCTCTATAGGGTTGAGGTCAGGGGAAGTTGATGGCCACACCATGACTTTATCTCCTGCCCATAGCAGCCAATGACACAGAATCTTCTTTGCAGCAGGAGATGGTGCATTGTCAGCATGAAGATGATTTTGCTCCTGAAGTTTCTGCTTTTTGTACTATGGAAGAAAGTTGTCTGTCAGAAACTCTATATACTTTGCAGAGGTCATTTTCACACCTTCAGGAACCCTAAAGGGGCCGACCAGCTCTCTCCCCATGATTCCGGCCCAAAACATGACTCCTCCACCTCCTTGCTGACATCACAGCCTTGTTGGGACATGGTGGCCATCCACCAACCATCCACTACTCCATCCATCTGGACCATCCAGGGCTGCACGACACACATCAGTAAACAAGTCTTCATGTATGTCTGGGCCCACTTCAACCATTTCTGCTTGTGAGCACTGGTTATAGTAGGTTTATGCCCCACAGTAAGCCTTTGAAGGATCCTACAACTTGAGGTTGGAGGGACTCCAGAGGCACCAGCAGCTTCAGATACCTGTTTGCTGGTTTGTAATGGCTTTTTAGCAGCTGCTTTCTTAATCCGTTGAACTTTTCTGGCAGAAACCTTCCTCATTCTGCCTTTATCAGCACGGACACGTCTGTGCTCTGAATCAGCCCCAAATCTCTTCACAGTACGATGATCACGCTTACGTTTTTGTGAAATATCTAATGTTTTAATCCCTTTTTGTTTTTCGGCAGCAGAGAGATCCTTTTACTTTCCCATTTTACTTGAAAACAGTGTCCTGCTTAATATTGTGGAACATCCAGTTTTCCTTTAATTGGGCTCACCGGGCAAACTAATTATCACAGGTATCTGAGATTGATTTCAGTGATCCAAAGCCCTGAGACACAAGACCATCAATGAGTTCCATTGAAAAACAAAAAAGCCAATTTGCTTAATAATTTGGAACATGGTGTAGATACAGGAGATGCAGGCATGTATAGATACAGTTGCTCCCCTCCTGGTAGTAGTGGGCTGCTCCTGTTTCCTGTAAAGAGTAGGGAGTTCCTGTTTAGAGAAAAACATGGACTGCAGTGCTCCTGCTCCTACAGAGAGTACCATTACTAAATTACCTCAAGACAGCGGAGTGACCTGCTACAATCAGCTTCTACAGACACGGCTGAGGGACTACAGCTAAGCCACCCTGCACCAGACAACCATTAGGTCAGTATCAGCTTGGTGCCGAATCGCCACCGGCCAACCTGCCTCAATGTCCTTCCTGGGGCCAGAGAAGAATTGCACTTAAAACCTGTCGGTATGCATTTTCTATGTTGCACTTAGTAAAAAGGACTTTGTTATGTTCAACTCTGTCCTCATTGTTCAATGCCATAACTTTCACCGCAACGGACTCCAGGGAGCGACGGCCTGAGCTACCACTCCCATCCTCTTCACCGGCTCCCACGTTTGCTGTACTTAGAAATACAGGTGCTCAGATGCATGTAGAGGAGCAGGCAGTCAGAGATACAGGGAGGGTTTGTTATTACTCTGCTTACATTATCTGGGGAACATAATGTACTACTTCACCAACCATCCAGCCGCACACAGACAGGGATGTCTCTGAGTCATCAGTCCAGACACGGCTGCTTCATATGGGGTTATGGGTGATTTAATATGTTTAAAGGAGGCAAGAAACATCCCGGTTCCTGGTGCACATTCATTACTCATATACGTGCTGCAAACAATGACACAACCAGGATTTAACAGCAATTTTTCTCATTGTCAAATTTAGAAATCAACTAGAAAAGCAGGTGTGATCTCCCAGGAGAAGAAGAGCAAAATTTATTAAGTACTGTAGATGAAAATAGCACAAATTTTGGCCCAAATTTACTCCTGCTCATACGTAATGTCCCTTCAAGCAGTAGATGTATGAATAATATCTGTTTCTGTAATTCATACTCAGGGGTCCTTATCAAAACGACTCGGACTCGATCAGTGTTTGCCCCCCTGTGGGACCATACACAGAGTTATCTGACCTGCATATTGTTCGCTTGCTGCAAAGAGTAGTCAGGATTCAGTGAAAGGTACTGTCATAGCAGTCACTAAGACCCACCGAGGCGCAGAGCAACTCCCCTATAAAGTGACTGGTGCAACTCCATGGGTGACAGACAGTGGTAGAGAGTTACTGCTCAGAGACCCTCAGCAGCATGGTAGGATGAGCAGATAGCTGGTAGGCACTTTGTCGCCACCTCAGGTGGCAAATTTAGGTACTTTACCCCGGTTTATACTCCTCTTTGCCCCTTTCTAACATCTGACACATCTTTCAGTGAGCTGAAAGCCAAGAAAGATTCCTCCTGTCTGCTACAGGACAGGACAAGGCAGCGCTGACACAAGCTGTGGACCTCAAGACATGAAGACATTGCATGGTACAATCATGCTCTCAAATGCTTGGGATCCAGTGGAACAATCCCAGATTTTAGGACAGAAAGCTGCTGAATATCCCAACTGCCTCCTAACATCCTTCCACACCTCCAGTTTAGTTCTTTCCTGTCTTCATTAGGGACTCTGCCCACCATGCGGCTTCAGCCACACACTGACTCACTTCCTGCTAGGCACTCTTTATATATTCTCAGTGACATCTAATGACAAGAGTTAGTAGTACAGTAGTAACAACAGTGGAAATATTTACATAAGTACATTGGTAATGGGTGGTAAGTCTTATCCCCACCCCCAATCTCCTCCTGTATACCTTTTTTTGTATAATGTGTTGGAGCTGGGTTCATACATTACAGATTTTCAGTGAGCAGATTTCAGGGCACAATTTGGCTTTTCCTATCTGCACCATGTTCTGCCGGGGATTTGAGATTTTGCCCCTTGTATCATGAAGGCTGAAACTTCTAGTGAAGTCTGCATGTTTAAAATGGCTTATGTGAAGACACCCGGCCTATAGTTGTATCTAGGAGGAGTCCACGATAGATTTTACACTGACCAAGAGCTCAAGATCCCCAGATGTGCAAACTCTTAAAGTAGCAGGTCCTCCTTCAGAATAGTGCCTCCATGATTGGCCTCTCAAGTCCAGAACTTTCCAGATCTTTCCATGGAACAACAAGAATAGATACTTATATTTGTGAAACACGTGGTGCTTGTTAACTACGCCTCCAGCCTGAAGTCTCATTTCTACGTCGCTGTGTATACACCTCTTCATACACAGCCCCCACTGTGTATAATGTATATCAACTTGCACTGAACCTTACCACTCCGACATTAGCAATTATACAGAAGAGGAGATGCTCCATGTCTATAAAGCAGGAGAAGACGGAGCAGGCTCCCTGTTTAGTCAAGTGTGCGTTCCATAATCCATTCTAACCTAATGGGATGCGAAAATGCGGCACGTCTCAGGAAGTAGTAGACGAGAAGCAGCTACACCATGGAAGGAGGCAATTTGGATGGAGATGAATAATTCATGGAGGTTCCCAAGGGCGTTCATGGAAGATGTCTTTTCTATTCTTACTGCCCCCCCTTCTGGGAGACGACGCCAGTTGCACTGTATCATTGAAGACAGCAATAAACTCCTGGTGTGCGCCATAAATCCAAGCTTCATAGTGAATGTACTAGCGGGCGCCTTCAATTGCGCTCCCTGCCGAGTCCTGCTCCGCGCTCAACAGCTTTTAATTTTACTGATTTTTGGTAATTAGTGATAACTAACAAGAGCTCTGGAAGGAAATGAGCGGATTACACATCAGGGCAATCTACCCGGCAACTACAGCGGGAACTGAAGAACTTCATGGGGGATTGTTAATAAGGGGTTAAATTATGAAATATTTACCTCATTAAGACTACAGAGTGACCACAGACAATCACAATCGTGAGGAAAGAATAGACATAATGTAACACTGCGATCGACAGTAGAGGTGAAAGGTCGGGTCACCGATTGCATCACGCCAATCGGTCACACATCTGGAAAAGGAAGCAGCAAGAAATCATTGCATAGCCCTGGTCTGATTGTTTGCAAGAAACCAACCTTCATTACACAGAACATGCCTGTAGGAGAAAGTTTTTGTAATACATTTACCGTTACCATAGAGGTTTGTGGATTGACCTCTTGGGAACACAGCCATGTGATTCTCCTCTTCCAAAAATCCAGCTTCTGCCAACATCATGTCCTTTCCCAGGTTATCTTGGCAATGGATGGGACGCCAATCCTGCTGTGTATGGGGCCAAAACTAATCCTCCCTCCAGTGTATGTGTAAAAGCCTAGAGTAGGGACATTACTATTTATGTACTGATTTATTGTATTTCTCATAATTCAGATGTAATCTTTATGTGTGACATGTAGTACACCTGATTCACCAGTAGGTGGAGTGTGTCTGGCAGTGTTCTGCATAGGAATGGGACTTACCATTCCATTCCTTCCCCCTTTGGTAGAAGTGGGCTAGAACAACTTCCTGTCAAGTGTGGGGGGGTTGAGCTAGTCCAGAGAGTTGAGACTCTCCCAAAATCACTGATAAAATCTGCTACATGAGAGCAAAGTGCAAACCTTGCTGCATTAACCCTTTGTACCCTAGAGGTTTTTTTGACATTGCGTTTTCGTTTTTCGCTCCCCGTCTTCCCAGAGCCATAACTTTTTTTTTCCAATTCACATAGTTATATGAGGGCTTGTTTTTTGCAGGACAAGTTGTACTTTCCAACACCAAAGGTGGTGGAATTGGAAAAAAAACACAATTTTGCCACAGTTGTATCATTTTTTTTACAGCGTTCATTATGCGGTAAAACTGTCATTCTCCAGGTCAGTACAAACCCAGCGATACCACATATGTATAGTTTTCCTTGTGCTTTGATGCTGAAAAAAAAAAATTGAAAAAAAAATAAATTTATTTTTCTGACCCCCTATACCTTTTTTGTAGTTACGTGTGCAGAGCTGTATAGGGGCTCATTTTTTGTGGAGCGATCTGTACTTTTCATTGATACCATTCTGGGTTGTGTACGACTTTTTGAACACTTTTTATTTAATTTTTTTGTGGGAGGAGTAGAGACCAAAAAAATGGCAAATCGGCCATTTTGACTCTTTTTTGTTTAGAATTTTTCCGTACGGAATTAATACCTTTATATTTAGATAGTACGGGCATTTACACACGCAGCAATACCCAGGATGTGTGTTTTTTGGGAATTTTTTTTTTACATTTTTTATTCTCATTTTGGGGAAAGGGGGGGGGATTTGAACTTTTATATCCTTTAATTTTTTTTATTTGTAAAAACTTTATTTTACTTTATTTTTTAAACTTTTTTTATGGTTTTCACAGGGAACTATAACAATCGGCCATTTGATTGCTGCTATCATAGACTCCAATGCACTAGCAGAAACTTGCAGCAGGTCAATTCTGTGATTTTTGCATTTACATTCTTGCAGCTAAATGCGCCAAAAATTGTAGGCAATGTGGAAACTCTCACAAATTTGCGCGGAAGTTCATGTGGAATTTCTGCAAGACGGCGCCAGTGTGGTGTGGCCTTAGGGTAACACCAGACGGGGCCGCACTGACATAACGGGGTTTAGTTTCCCAAAAATCCAGCAGAAATAAAGTATGGAAAAAATTCTCTAAAAACAGTGAACAAGCCCCTATGAGCCCGTACTTGTCGCAGCGTCTCCGTGCTCCGTCCACTGATTTTTGTGACCATTTCTCCCGAATTTCTTACATTTCGCTGTCACTTTGCAACATAGTTTCTCTTCTTCCTCACGAGCGGAATCCTCCCTGACATTCTGGATATTCTGCATTGATTTTCTCGGTTCTCGAATGTGAGGAGTAAACACATCTCCACCAAACATAATGAGCTGCTTATTGGCGTCGAATCGTGAGCGCGGGAAGTCAGCGCAAATCTATTCAGACTCCTAAACATATTCAGGATCATGAGCAGCCGCTGACGGAGACCCGCGGCCCGGGATTTACAGGGAATATTTCAGTCTAATCAATTCATTGTCTTACTCGGCTCCAAAAACCTCCCCTCTGGGGTAATGGTTATTTCTAGTACAAATATGGCGAGATTAACCCTTCAGTCGCCACTGGTGCGTTTCATATCTCTTCAGGTTGTGTCCAGAGATGCGGCTGAAGAAGCTTTTCATCATTGTGTTTATCGATGTACTCGGCTGCTCGATCAATCCCATTAACTTTAATAACTGCAGTACCAGATATAACCTGGGGGCAGGTGTGGCGCTGTTTCTAGACGGAAGCGACCATGGTTTTCTAATGCTGTACGATCCCAATAACTATCTAGCAATGAATGTACTAATCATGTCACCTGTGGCATATTAGAAGACGACGGTTAAATACGGTGTATTGTCGAGTCGTTCTCCCAATCCATATTTTTCCCCCCAAAACCCAATAAAGACACAACTCCGCAAGTGGATTTTATTGGCCACAGCAGCCATTTACTATTAGACATAAATGGCCCCTTTTCCCGCTCCTGCCACCCCTTATAAAACCTATACCCCTCCCCTAACCACCCGCCCCCTCCAGCCACCTATTAACCCCTTAGGTCCCAATAGCTCCACTCCCTCCAAACCCCTGTCATGTCAGGCCTACCCCCAGGCTTGCAGCCCCAGGTCCGGCCTGTACTAGACAGTTTTAAAGAAAAACACTCTATAATGGGCCTCATACTGTAAACTCAGAAAGGACATACTGCACACATCAATCACTTTATTTCCAAGGGTGTGGAAACTTTTGCAATTTTTCTTTGTTTTAGGGCCCTTTCACACGACCGTGGAGCGCGGTCCGGGACGGTCTGTGAAAACCCGGACCGTGCTCCCTCTGAGGGCAGGAGCGCACGGCGTCATTGGTTGCTATGACGCCGTGCACTTCCTAAGGCCACCGCTGTACAGTGATGCACTCTATAGGAGCATCTACAGTGTATCACTGTACAGCGGCATTAGGAAGCGCACGGCATCATAGCAACCAATGACGCCGTACGCTCCTGCCCTCAGAAGGAGCACGGTCTGGGTTTTCACGAACCGTCCCTTTTTGCATCCGTTTTGTCCGTGTAATGTCGGCCGTTAGACGGGAGCACTCCTGTCAATCGGCGGTTAAAAACGGTCCCATTGATTTCAATGGGTCCGTCTGGCCGTGGAAACGGCCAAAAAATAGGACATGTCCTATTTTTGGACGCCCGCTATTCACTGGCCGTTAAAAGAACGGCCATGTGACTAGCCCCATAGACTTTCATTGGTGCTAAAAATGGCCGTGTGACGGACGCTACTTAAACGGCCGTCACACGGCCATTATTCAATGTCGTGTGCATGAGCCCTTAATCTACAAACCAACCCTGTAGAGACTGAGGCGTAACGCCACACCTTCACAAGTGCGGGAGAACTCACATAAGATCCGCATGGATTTCCTTGTGGATTTCTGCACGTTTCTGCTGCATATCTGAAATGTATAATTGCGGTTTTTGATGCAGATTTGATGCAATTTTGTTGCAGATCTCAGCCTTCCATTGAAAAGGGTGAAATCCGCTGCTAAAACCTAATTGACAGGCTGCAGATTTTGAAATCCGCAATGCTGGTCAATTTCCGCACAGAAGAAATCTACAAAGTGCACAAGAGATTTGCGTAATCTCATACACTTTGCTGGTACTGTAATATGCTGTGGATAATTTGCACGGGAATCCGCGCAGAAAAAACGCACTTGTGTGCAGGTGGCCTAATGGTGGCACTCACTGCAGACTCCGCTACTGAAAAGCAGGTCCATTCAACTGAAATCCATGTACTTGCCAAGATTCTTAGGGTGTCTTCAGAAAATCAGTTCCATTCATTTGCATAGGGAGACAAGTACAGTACATGGATTTCTGCAAGCCCCGAGTAGAGGAGTCGAGCTGCCCGCATTCACAAAAGGAGCAGATTGTTTAACAATGCTACAAAGTTGCAAAGTTGGCTCATTTTATTTAGAGGCAGTGGATGATAACTGGCTGAGATTCGGGGTGAGGTTAAAACTCAGGGGCGTCATTTCTTCGCCTGGTTTATTTTGCTTGTTGTGATTCCTCTGAAATTGCATCATGAAATTGTAGATTGGAGCATGTGAAATCCTTCAATGTTGTCGAGCCGACATTACTTTAGAAAGTTGTCAGACCCTTTCCGCACATTTTGTTATGTTGTGGCTTTGTGATAAAATTCTGCACTAAATACCCCATAATGAGAAAGTAAAAAGAGAATTATAAAAATATTTTCAACTGTATTAAAAAGTTAAAAACTAACATTTCAATCAAAGTTACATGTTTCATATCACGTTTCTTCACCCTGATTGGTGTCACCTGCGGTAAATTCAGGGGATTGGAGATGATGTGAAAAGACACAGCCCTGTCTGTATAAGGTCCCTTTCACACAAGCGAGTTTTCCGTGCGTGACGTGAACGCATAATACCCACACTGAATCCTGACCCATTCTTTTCAATGGGTCTGTGTTTTTTTTTCACGCTTCAGTTCTGCGTTGCGTGAAAGACGCAGCATGCTCTATATCAGCAGTCCCCAACCACCGGTCCATGGCCCAGGACCAGGCCCTGAATGGATGTTTGCCGGGCCGTGGCAATCAGGGACCTGGTCACCAGTGGGGAGCGGTGGCGGCAGTGGCGGGGGACGGGGAGATGAGCGCTGTCCTCAGGACAGCGATACAGATGCCTGTTATGCGGTGGGGCAGGGGAGGGAGGAGCGTCTTCCTTCCCCAAGTTTGCAGAAAGCTTGCCAGCACAGCAGTGAGCAACAGAATCAGAGCAGAAGTGTTTGCCTGCCAGTTATATGCTAAAACCCGCTGGAGCCAAGACAAAGCCACAAGATTATTGTTTGAATGCAAGTCTACTTAAGTAAATCTGCGTTGGATTTCACCTTAAGATCTAGACTCATTTAATTCCTCATCCCTCAATTATTCCCCCTATTTATTGCATCAGAGCCAAAGCCTGGGGTCCAGCCGTATCCAGGTAGGAGCACCGTGACACACCACAAGAGACATTGTAGGCCGCACTATTACACCGCTCGGCATTCCTTTACCTGGGACGTCTGTGACAACATCCTTAGCGGGCCCTGGGGGGCAGGCCGCCCATTGCACGGACATAGAATGTCATTTAGGTTTTTTTGCAGCCCCATTAAAGTAAATTTTATCAGCCACACTTATCAGGCAGAACTTCTGGAAAGTTGGGTCAGAAGTGTAATAACATTCTGCCGCCATCTTGGGTTTTGCTCAGCTTTTCCTCCTCTATTTAATGGCTTTCATTAGGTTGTCACCCAGCTTTCCCAGGAGCAGATAGAATACATTTTACTGCATGTAACTCTCAGTGCAGACTAAACAGTAACATAGAATTTAATGGGAGCGGGCGTTAAACATGGGGGGGGTGTCCTCTCCTATTTGCCGCTCACTTTGTCCGGCGATATTCAGGAACGTAATCACAATTTTTCATTCTTTCTGAGATATTCATTTATCTGAAAGCAATTAAAGCTTAATTGTACAGCTACCTGAATAATTTACCAATGCAAATGAGCTGAGCAGGAGAACGCGGCCGCCTTCATCAATTCCTCTCTTATCACCATCTGTTTAATTTTAAAAAAAATGAGTTTTTCCGAATGACGGCCGCAAACTCCACAAACGGCGGCGCTAATTGAAATTGTCTTAAGCGAGTGAGGTCATCGTCTCCACTGATGTCTTCGTCGCATGCGAAGGGTTAACTTACTTCATTTACTTTATGTTCACACTGAGGTTTGTGGACGATGGCGCTGACGTCGCCGATTCCGAAAGAGCCGCAATAATGGAGTAAAATGGAGTCAGGAAAGAGAATACGTTTTTCTGATTGTTTATTTCACTGTTCAAGGGGGAGGAGGGTTCTCCCCATCAGTTTTTGATTTCTGTAGTATAGTTTTGTGGGCATGCTCTGTGAGATGTACAGAGACATGGATGCGTAGGAAGTGATTTTTCTTAGGAGGAAGGAGTAGGAGGAAGTGAGCTTTCTTCATCAAGTATTCACTTCTATGGGAAAGTACTATAGGAATGCTATAGAAGGGAGGGTTGTCCCCATCAGTTATTGATTTCTATAGTATAGTTTTGTGGGCATGCTCCATGAGATGTACAGAGACATGGAAGGTAGAAAGTTATTTGACTTCATCATCCATTAACTTCTATGGGAAAGTGTTGTGGGCATGCTCTGTGAGATTCACAGAGACATGGAGTAGGAGGAAGTGAGCTTTCTTCATCAGTTATTCACTTCTATGGGGAAGTACTATAGGCATGCTTTAAGAGGGAAGGTTCTCCCCGTCGTTTTTTAATTTCTGTAGTATAGTTTTGTGGGCATGCTCTGTGAGATGTACAGAGACATGGAGGGGATAGAAAGCGATTTGTCTTCATCACCCATTGACTTCTATGGGAAAGTGTTGTGGGCATGCTCTGTAAGATGTACAGAGACATGGAGTATGAGGAAGTGAGCTTTAGTCATCAATTATTGACTTCTTTAGGGGAGTACTATAGGAATGCTATAGGAGGGAGGGTTGTCCCCATCAGTTATTGATATCTGTAGTATAGTTTTGTGGGCATGCTCTGTGAGGTCTACAGAGACATGGAGGGGGTAGAAAGTGATTTGTCTTCATCACCCATTGACTTCTATGGAAAAGTGTTGTGGGCATGCTCTGTAAAATGTACACAAACATAGAGAGGAAGAAGAGAGCTGCCATCATCACTTATTGACTTCTATTGGAGCGTGTTGTGTGTATGCTATTTGAGATATATAGAAACATGGAGGGGAGGAAGTGATATGTTATATATATAGTTATTGACGTCGGTAGAGGAGTGTTCTGGGCATGCTCTGTAACAAATGCAGAGGCCACTGTGTAAGGAGGAGTGCACAAGTCCCACCCATCACCTATTGACATTTATTGGGGTTGTGGGCATGCTCTTTGACATGTGGAAAGGCAAGAAGGGAAGAGATCCCAATTTTTCTTGTTCCAAAATTTCTCACCTTTATTCTTGCCCGTTACAAATTTTTAATAGAGGATCAGGCTCCATATTTATAATAGAGCTGTTATCCTATTATAGTAACCTTGCCTCCTGATGATAATGAAAGGACTGATTATCCTGGCTCTTGTGTATACAGCACTAGATGAAAAGTGACTGGAAGTGAAGTATCCTGTTGTGACCAGTGTGAAAGCCTATGTATTGCTTTATGAGAAGAGCCAGGAGAATACAATGAAGGGCACCATGGGTGGACTGGCCATAGACATACAGGGAAATGTCCGGGCAGGTCGATGCCAAGGGTGGCGCCTGAGCCCTCCTCTCTGTTGCTGGTCAGGTACATAATGAACTTCAGCAGTAATTAACGCTGTGAGAATCAGGTAGTCAAGCACCCGGCCAGCGACCGCACATCCTGACCTCCTGAAATCACCTGCTGTGGTCTGCATTTGATCTCCTGACCTCCTCCTCTATAAGTTCTTATCTACAGTGATACATTGTAACATGGGAATGGCAGCAAAGCTTGATTCAAGTGAATGTGGTCGTCTGCAGTTCCCATTTATTCTGTGGATAGTAGGGGTCACAGAGGTCAGACCCTCCACTAATCATCCAATGATAGCATGCCGCAGCGATGCCAGGACTTCATTAGATGAGGTTACCCCTTTAAGCTCATAAACTGATTTAATTTTTCAAGTGCACAATAAAAAAGTTATTACTCCAGAAAAGATGCTGATGAAGTGAATACAATGTACAGTTAAGGAAAAAAAAACTAATAAAGTCGTATTTAAGAAATAATGAACTCATTTGATTTTGTAAGTTTGTGGCGTGTGCTGATCTGGGGGCGCCGCTGCTCCGTTGTGTGATTATACCACTTCCTATTAGTAACCATAAAGCGGTAATTTGCTGAGCTATTACTTGTACAAATAACGACATTGTTTTCTAATTTTACCGGGGGGAGAAAAGAAAGTGAAATCAGTTCTAATACATTGTATTCCATGGCGGCGGAGGCAGAAATCTTTCCAGTGCGGTGAGTCAAGATCTCCGAAATTCTGCACAACCTCTGACCGAAATGTACACACTTCTCTGTGTCTATAACATAATGTAACAGCGGCTGCTGTGTGCTGCTGTTCCCCTGCTTACCACCGCGGTCCTGGGCGCCGTTTTTAGCAGTGATCTGCTGCCTGTGCTGTTGCTCTGTGATCTGCTCCAGAGTTTCCATTCAGCCCTGGCTACAACATACGTGCTGCTTGTTCCTTGCATCACTCCCTCTGGGCCGGCGCATGTTGGATCATGTGGGTTGGATCATGTGACCTCGTTGACCAACCCTGGCCCTCCTGCTCATATATAAGTGGCTCAGCCCTCTCCCCAGATGCCACAGTGTGAAGATCCCTATATCCTGTTTGTTTACCATTGTTCCTGCCTGAATTACTGTGTTCCTGACTCCACTATCTGCTTCATACCTGCCTGCCTTCTTTGAACTTCTTGTTGCCGATCCGGATTGCCTGACCTGTGCCGCCTGCCCGGACCCTGACTTTGCCTCATCCTCATCCTTCAATCCTGCATTGCTTCTCCTGGTGACGACTCGGCCCTCTGACCACCGCTGTACCTCTGGTACCTTCGCAGGTACCTCCTGGTCCTCCTGGACCAGCTGCCTTGTGTGCCAAGGGGAACCTTTTGTTCCCCTCGGAGAGTCTATCCCCAACATCAGGGGTATTGTGAAGATCGAGGGGTTCACTTAGACAACGCCCTCAGAGGAGGTAGAACACGAGGCACAGTGGGTTCACACCCGCTGGTTCGTGACACATAATAACATTTTTGGGGGCATTTTTTTATTATTGCATTGTACTCATTTTGAGCTAAAAATCATTTTTTCAATAGGTCTTTATTAAAAATGTTGAGCCCTTTTCTCTGTACAGCCTTGAGATTCTGTAGTAGCCACTTATCCATTTTTACTCTATTCCGTCAGGTAGCTCAGCTGATGGCTCCTGTTCTCTGACCTAAACACTCATTACAGCTCAATGCTTATCTTACTGATAAGAATGTGGCTTCATTACGTGTTTATGACCTTTTAGTAATTTATAGATAAGGGGTATTAGATGACTGGCACAAAGTGAAAGTATAATTCACACAATTAGACCACCGCACCATTCACACCATTAGATAAATAGTTAACCCTTTGTGACAGAATGGCTGAATATTTTTCAATGAAGACAAAGTGAAAAAAATACAACCACAGAAATTTTTTTTGTACATAGACTTTAAGTAAGAAAATATTTTTGTTTGAAACAAAATAACAAAAACATTTCCATTCAGTTTTCCGATCCCTTTCTCCGGTTTTCCGATCCCTTCACATGGCCACGCGGTGGTCACAGTGACATCATCATAGCCGAGACCAGTTATTTGCTGCCCAGGTCAGGTGGATGCACTGCTGATTTGCATAGACTGGCGGGAGTGGGGGGGGGGTAGAGGTTAAAGATATCGTTTGGTGTTATAGTCCTGTGGACAGGCCCATGTACAGCAGCCAGGACCGGCCTGAGGATGCTGCACAGAGAACAATACCGGTCACTACTGAGTAGTGTTATACAGGTAACTGTGTACTGTGGTAATCAGCACTCTATGGCATGTTTATTCATTTATATTCTGTATGACTGTATTACTTGTGCAGTGGGATTCAGTAGAAAGTGCTTCTCAGTGCACCACTGCACCTAAGGTTGGCCCTAACAGAGGTACAGTACCATAGTCCTTTCTGCTCACCACCATTCAACTGCTATGGGGCCCAGACTGAGAGGGGATCCAGCTTTAAACCCCTCCATCTGCTCCCCTACCTAAAGTCATGGCATTTTCCTGTAGTTGCCACTAGGGGGATCTCAGTGCTAAGAGATTTTGCATCTGCCATTGAGTTCAATGGTAGCTGAATACATTCCTATGCATTGTGCTCCCTCTGGTGGTGCCTGCAGGCAGCCAGTTTCTTATATATGAATGGAAGCTGAGTATTTAGAGATGTATAGTGGACATTAATATATTTATACCAGTTGTCTGGTTGAGACATACAGTTCAGAACATGTCAGAACATACATGTTGAGAACTTACATGTCCAGAACATCATGGTTTTAAAGCACCTGTTCCAGGCAGAGCATGTGATGATTTCTTTTTATTAAAAAACTAGCTGAAGGACCCGGCTTCGCCCGAGTATATTTAATTTATTTCATTTAATGTTTGTGTGTGTGTCGTTAAAAGATCTCCATCCCAGAATGCTGGACCTCACCGGCCATTCCCCCAAACGTGAAGCAGCGCCCCCGTCCCCATGAAGCGACACCACTAAAAATGAGGCCACGCCCCCTGGCTCCATGAAGACACGGAGGAGAAGCTGTCTGAGTGTGAGCTACTGAAAGGATGGACATCCCTGCGTCCGTCCAAGCACTGCGCCGGACGGAGAACAGGGAGCCAGAAAACTGGACTGTCCAGCCTGAAGCCGGACATCTGGCCACCCTAACATCAGCCTGCCCCTAGGGTGGCCAGAGGTCTGGTTTTAGGCTGGACAGTCTGGCTTTCAGACTCCCTCTCCACCATCCGACGCAGTGCCTGGACAGACACAGGGATGTCCACCCTTTCAGTAGCTCATGCTCAGACAGCTTCTCCTCCGTGTCTTCACAGAACCAGGGGGCGTGGCCTTGTGATTAGGGGTGTGGCTTCATGGGGAATGGTGGCACGGCTTCACGTTGGGGGGAGGCTGGCTTTCAGACTCCCTGTCCTCTGTCATGTGCAGGGCCTGGATGGACACAGAGATGTCCTTTTGAACAGCTCACTCTCAGACAGCAGCACTGTGCAGTCTGAGCATGAGCTGCAGGGAGAAATTCACCCTGCTCCCTCCCCTGCAGCTGACAGAAGTTGATTTTTACCTTCATTTTTGCAATCCCTGTCAGCTGTGGAGTGAGAGGGTGCGTGGCCTGACCGGGTCAGGGGCATGACTTAGTGGGACCTGGAGGTGGGGCTTTTACGTCCTTCTTTTGAGGGTGGCCTGAATTACAGGTTGATGCCATAGTAATTTATGAGGAAACACAGTGGGTAGCAGTAGAAGAAAACATCTTTTATTACTACTGAATGGTAAATATGTGAAATTTACATTATATGAGGTAATGATTGATGATGAGTTAGTGTAAAACATAAAGTATATTTATGGTAACCAGAATACTCCTTTAACAGTGTCATCCACAGCGCTCTGCCCCTTTAACCCCTTCAACCCCGGGCCTGTTTTCACCTTCATGCCCAGGCGATTTTTTGCAAATCTGACATGTGTCACTTTATGTGGTAATAACTTTGGAACGCTTTTACTTATCCAGGACATTCTGAGATTGTTTTCTTGTGACACATTGTACTTCATGACAGTCATAAATTTGAGTCAATATATTTCGCCCTTATTTATGAAAAAAAAAAAAATTTACCAAAAATTTGGAAAAATTAGCAAATTTCCAAATTTCAATTTCTCTACTTTCAAAATACACAGTAATACCTCCAAAAATAGTTATTATTTTACATTCCCCATATGTCTACTTTATGTTGGCATCATTTTGTAAATGTCATTTTACTTTTTTAGGACGTTAGAGGGCTTAGAAGTTTAGAAGCCATTTTTCAAATTTTCACCAAATTTTCCAAAACCATTTTTTTCAGTACCAATTCAGATATAAAGTGATTTTGAGGGGCTTACATTATGAAAACCCCCATAAATAACCCCATTTTAGAAACTACACCCCTCAAGTTATAAAAAACTGCTGTTACAAACTTTGTTAACCCTTGAGGTGTTCCACAAGAATTAAAGGAAAATGGAGGTGAAATTTCAAAATTTCACTTTTTTGGTAGATTATTTTTTTTTTTTTGCAACACAGCAAGGGTTAATAGCAAACTAAACCTCAATATACAATACTCAATGTAATACACTTCCAGCACACTGCCTGTGAGATCCAGGGGGCTGGATCTCACAGGCTTCCGTAGATAGCAGCCGGATGCCTAAGGAAGGCATCCGGGTGCTATCTCAGCCATCGGGACCCCGATGGCAACCCCTTCCGACCGCCCGCATCGCATGTGCTGCGGTCAGCGCTGACCGAGGCACATGAAGGGTTAATGCGCCGGCACCTGGGCACAGCCGGACCCCCGACTCTGATCGGGCGGGCGCAGCTCCTGCACCCGCCCGATCAGCGCTCAGTAATAGTACGGCGCTGTGCGTCTAGCACCTTGCCGCAGCGCCGTACTATTACGGCGCTGGTCGCCAAGGGGTTAAAGCAGACCTACAGCAGTGAACTGGCTGTGTTGTTATGGAAACCTGTTGTGTGTGGAGACTAACTGCCTGTGAGCTTCTATTGGCTGATAAGGGTCATGTGACCAGGCTTCTATTGGCTAATGCATTTTTTTGGGAATATCTCAGGAACGGTACGTCCTGGAGAGCTGAGGCCTGTTCTAATACCTTCCCGGACACCTGATGTACCTGTGTGCCAAATTTAGTGATTGTAGCTGCAACGGTGCGGATTCCTTTAGCGGACATACACACACACACACATACACTCAGCTTTATATATTAGATTTGCAACACAAAACACATACTTTTGTCAGAAATCTTACCCCTATATCTATGTATACCCTCCTTCTGCTCTATAGTATGGTCCTGTAAGCACTCTGTGCTGCTGTGTGAACCCTCCGCTCCATTTGGTACCATATTCTGTCTTACATGTGCAGTGTCTGTGCAGAAATCCGCTGTCTATGGCTCTATGAATCCATTTTCCTGTTAACAGGATCCTTGGAGATTTGGAGATTTTTTTCCTTCTTTCCCCTGGTCTGATCTGATCCCATTTTTGGCACCAGACATGCGAGTCCCGCGTGGAGCCGCCGTGCAGCCGCGTGAATGAGCCTGACTGTTCCTTAAATACCACTGAGTGTTTATAGGGAAAATATAATTAACTAAGAGCGATAATTATACCGAACTTAATTGAATCTATAAAGTTGGGTTTAATAGTTGATATCTGCAGAGGGAAGGGGAGGAATTAGCAGCGGGAAGATTTTTATAGTTCAAGATCTAAATAAATATCAGACAGTAAAAATGAGAGCAAGCAACGTGGGTGAGCTACACGGGAAGGGACGGGCGACGCGGTGACCTCGGGGTGTCTGTAAAATTGTGTGACATCACAATAAAACGTGAGAATAATCAGACTCTTTGCAATCACTGCTAATGATCTTTTTGAGATTTTTGAATGGAAGGGCCCAGCCTGGGGCTTGTTCCATCACAGAGGATGTGTCAGGTTTCTATGGTCCTGTTATGGTCACATGTTGGAGATGGGTCAGAGCCAGGGGCGCATCACCAATGAGTCCAGGTGCCTCAGGCATCACCAGGTAGGGGCAAGAGAAGGGCCATGGGTTAAAGGGAAGGGGTTAGGTTAAGAAATTGGCATTGTGGGGTTGGGGCGCCATTTCAGTTTTCACCTCAGGCAGCAGAAAAGCTAGGTGCACCCCAAAAAGGAGCAGAACAACAGGTACCAGATGACCAATCCAAAGGGTGAGGCAAAACTCCACTGGGAGTCAAAACCAGAAGTATTAGGACAAGGACAGAAGATGGGATCTGAAGTAGCAATGGGGGAAGGGTCCGGCTGCTATAACCTTGATAGAGGCCATGGCCACCTCACAGGACACAACTCTAGGACTGGTCAGACTTTACATGGAAGTCAGAACACAGCATTACGCTCAGGGGCAAATGAGGCGAGGTGAGGCACCAGTTAGGGGCAAGAGGGGAGCAGTCGAAGGGCCATGGGCTGATGGGAAGGGGTTAGGTTAAGAAATTGGGAAGGGGGGGCACTGTTTTATTTTTCACCTCAGGCCGCAGAAAAGCTAGGTGCGCCCCTGGATATACAGTAGCATGGCTGGAGTACCCTGCTGCACAAGCTGTGGGGGTCTAATGTCATGAGGGCTCAGGAGGAGCACATTGGAGTGTGTTCGGGGTGAAGACCTTTCAAACCCCACCGTGATGGTGACAAACCGGAGGATTTACAGCAGCACATGCGGTTCTATACATAGACATCCAGTACGGGAGCCTACAGGCAGGGGATTCCAGATCAATGTGAATCTTCCCACGAAATGATTACATGCAGAAATGTTATTTATTACATTGACCTCATTCATATATAATGAGGACAATTATCATTTACTGCAGAAGATGGGAATCCTCCGCCGTTAATGCACTTACTAAGAATACCTCAAGGACATCGTCCCGTTGGTTCTTGGGTATTGGAAAACATGTTAATGGATCATAAAGTGTTAAAAATTAATGGAATAAATTAGAGATCAGATAATAATCGGGCAAATTCGTTTTATCCACAGGAAACGTAAAAGTAAAGAACCTTTTACATGGGCCGAGAATTGAAAAGATCATCGCTAACGAGCGTTCATAGTAAGGCTTGGTAGCTATGATCTGGCGGTGTAAATATACCGCCGATTACCCAATGACTGAGCAAAACGCTCGTTTGTAGGTAATTGGATCATTAGTGCAACACAAAAATCCTCATTTCCGGTGGCAGTGTAAGAGCGATGTCATTAGTGATCACTGCTCCCCATACTGTGGAGGAGATCGCTGCATGTAAATGCACTGGTCTCCTCCGCTAGCGATCAGCAGATTGTCAGCAAGGAACTCTTCCTCCTCAACGATCTGTTTGTACATCGTCCCGTGTAAAGGGACCTTAACATAAGGATGAACTGCGTCTCCTGCACCAAATGATAACACATGGAAACAATGTATCAGTGATTATGTGTGACTTCCTGCAGGTCACCTGACACATCACATGATCAGCAGGATGCTGGGGGCACAAGGGAGCTGCTGCATCTAACCACCCCAGCAAGGACAATTTGTGGCTGTTTTCTAGTGTAAAATATATACTGTACCTGTGTATTAGTATCATAATGTATCGGAGGATAAAAAGCAAAATAATAATAATAACGGCAGAAGTGGAGACAGGTGAGTTGATTTCAGCGGTCTGTCATTTATAAGTTAAAAGTAAGTGGTTGCCAAGAAGAAACATCACAATCATTGCAGACTGGGCCTGGAAAAGAGTCACAGCCACCTGAGAAGAGTCCTGGTTATTCATGAATTCCTGCTGATGATTGACAGGCTTCTACCTAGTTTTCTCCCTTTCTCTCTAGGAGAGAACTGCCAACCATTAGCAGATGGGCGGGAGAGCTGAAGATTATGAATAACCAGGACTCTTCTCAGGTAGATTTGACTCTTTTCAAGGTCTAGGCTGTAATGATTATGATGCAGGTTCTCGGCAACCACTAACCTTTAGCTGATGAGTGACACACCGCTGAAATCAGCATTGCTGTCACTATTTTATGCTGCACTCAGTGAGGTCACCATAAAGTTGATGACAGGTTCCCTTTAAATACCACAGAAATCTATATTGAAAGACTATGGGAGAGCACAGTGGGCATGCTCTGTGACATGAACAGAGGTCACTGTCCTGGGAGAGAGAGGGGGAGGGGAGCTCCCTATCATCTACATTGATGCACACAGATATGCTGCCCTTAGAAGACTACGATAAGGCAAGAGGGGTGAGAAGACAGGTAGTGCAGAGAGATACACTCAGACAAGCCGCCTAGAGAAGATTTTGGAGATGGGAGGAGGAAGGAAAATAAGCTACTAGAGGGAGAACAGAGCATTTTCTCTGATAAGATATATTACACACTTTCTTATACTTCTTGTACTATTGACTTGTGCAATATTTGGTGAATAAAGTAACCAGTTAATTTTGTATCCACAGAAATTTACACGGCACTGACACTGATTGATATAAGTGTCCTGGACAAAGTAGCCCAAGATCACAGGCAGGTCTATAACATTTACTAACCTCCCCCAATCCTTCCACGTTATTCCTCAGAGCCTTCCTTCTTTCCTTCCACTATCCCCCCTCCCCATACTCCCTGCACCCCAATGAACTTCATTTCTGTACATATAAACCTCCTCATAGATTGTAAGCTCTTATGAACAGAGCCCTCACTCATCTTGTGTCACCCCTGTCTCCTCATAGATTGTAAGCTCTTATGAACAGAGCCCTCACTCATCTTGTGTCACCCCTGTCTCCTCATAGATTGTAAGCTCTTATGAACAGAGCCCTCACTCATCTTGTGTCACCCCTGTCTCCTCATAGATTGTAAGCTCTTGTGATCAGATCCCTTACTCCTCTTGTGTCACCCCTGTCTCCTCACAGATTGTAAGCTCTTGTGATCAGGCCCTCACTCCTCTTGTGTCACTCCTGTCTCCTCATAGATTGTAAGCTCTTGTGATCAGATCCCTTACTCCTCTTGTGTCACCCCTGTCTCCTCATAGATTGTAAGCTCTTGTGATCAGATCCCTTACTCCTCTTGTGTCACCCCTGTCTCCTCATAGATTGTAAGCTCTTGTGATCAGATCCCTTACTCCTCTTGTGTCACCCCTGTCTCCTCATAGATTGTAAGCTCTTGTGCTCAGCGCCCTCATTCCTCTTGTGTCAGCCCTGTCTCCCCATAGATTGTAAGCTCTTATGATCAGAGCCCTCACTCGTCTTGTGTCTCCTCTATGTCCTCATAGATTGTAAGCTCTTGTGATCAGAGCCCTCATTCCTTTTGTGTCACCCCTGTCTCCACATAGATTGTAAGCTCTTGTGATCAGATCCCTTACTCCTCTTGTGTCAGCCCTATCTCCTCATAGATTGTAAGCTCTTGTGCTCAGGGCCCTCATTCCTCTTGTGTCACCCCTGTCTCCACATAGATTGTAAGCTCTTGTGATCAGATCCCTTACTCCTCTTGTGTCAGCCCTATCTCCTCATAGATTGTAAGCTCTTGTGCTCAGGGCCCTCATTCCTCTTGTGTCACCCCTGTCTCCTCATAGATTGTAAGCTCTTGTGATCAGGTCCTCACTCCTCTTGTGTCAGCCCTATCTCCTCATAGATCGTAAGCTCTTGTGATCAGATCCCTCACTCCTCTTGTGTCAGCCCTATCTCCTCATAGATTGTAAGCTCTTGTGTCCTCACTCCTCTTGTTTTGTTGATTGGACTGTGACTCTGTGATGCCTCTTTTCTCTGCACATGTTCCCTCTGATTGTGGAATATCTTGACGTTCTATAAATCAGGTTATAATTAACATTAATATCAGTTCTGTGTATCTTCTGAAATAATTTACAAGCCTTTTGATACAATGTATCCAGTGTTATACGTCCTCCTAGAAAATAATGATAATAATTATTTACAGTCTTCATCTCGCGGGCAGTTAATTACTATCCTGCATCGTTATGGTGGCCAAGTGACATCACCCTGAGCAGAAGCTGTAATTACCGGTCACAGATGGACATAATGCGAGAATTTAGAGTCTGGAGCACAGGGAGTGACGAGCGCCAGTAATCAGGGCGTTCAGGCGGCGCAGTCCAGAGGTGAGGGTGTAAGGGTCGTTATCAGGTGAGATCTCTAGTACATAATGTGGGCTCTGGGCTCCTCTGAGATGGTCTGAAGACCCCGAGAGGCCGGGGTGGGATTCAGTAGTGTCTGTTGTTTACTGTGATTTCACTGCTATCAGTTTACGAGTAAGTCTTGGATTTTGGGATGTAGGCGCTTCCTACCAGGCCTGTACCTCAAAGTATTACACTGTCTGTCAGAGTGTATATTGTATCATGTATGCTGCATATATGTTAAAGAATGTATGTAAAATATTTATTGTATAATAGTGCTCCTCCAAATAATAGTAATACGGCCCCCTACAGTGCCCCCAACAGTGATAATGCTCGTGAAGAATGCCTCCATTAGTAGAAGAGCCCCCCAGTATTAATAAAACAATCACAGCCCCCTCAGTAGTAATAAGGCCCCCCCAATAGTGCTCTTAGTAGAAATAAGGAGGATCTATATGTCCCTCCTATAGAGCTCCTAGTAATAAGACCGCCTAGAATGTCCCCTGAATTTAAAATGCCCCTACAGTGCCCCCAGTATTTTTGATGCCCCCTACTGCTATAATGATCACCCTGAAGTGCCCCCAGTATTTATATTGCTCCCTACTGTTATAATGCTCACCCTGTACTTCCCCAGTATTTATATTGCCCCCTACTGTTATAAAGCTCGCCTTGTACTTCCCCCAGTATTTATATCACCCCCTACTGTTACAGTGCTCACCTTGCAGTGCCCCCAGTATTTATATCACCCCCTACTGTTACAATGCTCACCCTGCAGTGCCCCCAGTATTTATATTGACCCTACTGTTAAAATGCTCACCTTGTACTTCCCCCAGTATTTATATCACCCCCTACTGTTACAATGCTCACCCTGCAGTGCCCCCAGCATTTATATCACCCCCTACTGTTACAATGCTCACCCTGCAGTGCCCCCAGTATTTATATTGGCCCCTACTGTTATAATGCTCACCCTGTACTTCCCCCAGTATTAATAGTGCCCCCTACTGTTATAATTCTCGCCTTGTACTTCCCCCAGTATTTATATTGCCCCCTACTGTTATAATGCTCGCCTTGTACTTCCCCCAGTATTTATGTCACCCCCTACTGTTACAGTGCTCACCCTGCAGTGCCCCCAGTATTTATATCACCCCCTACTGTTACAATGCTCACCCTGCAGTGCCCCCAGTATTTATATTGCCCCCTACTGTTATAATGCTCGCCTTGTACTTCCCCCAGTATTTATATCACCCCCTACTGTTACAGTGCTCACCCTGCAGTGCCCCCAGCATTTATATCACCCCCTACTGTTACATTGCTCACCCTGCAGTGCCCCCAGTATTTATATTGACCCCTACTGTTAAAATGCTCACCTTGTACTTCCCCCAGTATTTATATCACCCCCTACTGTTACAATGCTCACCCTGCAGTGCCCCCCAGCATTTATATCACCCCCTACTGTTACAATGCTCACCCTGCAGTGCCCCCAGTATTTATATTGCCCCCTACTGTTATAATGCTCGCCTTGTACTTCCCCCAGTATTTATGTCACCCCCTACTGTTACAGTGCTCACCCTGCAGTGCCCCCAGTATTTATATCGCCCCCTACTGTTACAATGCTCAGCCTGCAGTGCCCCCAGTATTTATATTGACCCCTACTGTTAAAATGCTCACCCTACAGTGCCCCAGTATTTATATCACCGCCTACTGTTACAATACTCACCCTGCAGTGCCCCCAGTATTTATATTGGCCCTTACTGTTTTAATGCTCTCCCTATAGTGCCCTCAGAATTTATATTGCCCCCTACTGTTATAAGGCTCACCCTGAAGTGCCCCCAGTATGTATAATGCCCCCTGCAGTGTCCCCTGTAGTTACAGTCATAACAGTCACATCAGTGAAACCGAGGTAATGGGGGAGGGGATTTGGTACACAACACTCTATATGCTGGATGGCAGACTCCATGGGCATTGTAATGTTTTGACCACATGACAACTCTCAAGCAATCCAGCCAGAGAGCAAACTTATTTACATATATCACATTTTGGAAACTGGCGCCATAAAGGTGACATTATAAAAAAAATGCTTGGTTTTTAAGGATTATTCCCATTGCTACCTGATAGGAAGAACCCCCAAATTGGCGGATAGGGTGGATGCAAACAGCTAAGATGTAAGTCTGTGGGAATTATGAAACTTTTTTTTTAAGTGCTTTTCTTCACTTGCATTGTTTTTTTTTTTAATCACAAAAAGCTGTGGCTATGGAGTTTTATGGCTCATTTTCTGGAGATTTTGTGCCATGGATATTCATGGTTTTTGGGGGTTTTTTTTGGTTCTGTTTGAAAAAATGCAGGTGTCAATGTGTGTTGCATTTTTATGACAATTTTACATCAGAAGGGTTTACATAGTTTCCTAATCAAAGTGTATGCCTTGCAAAAAACACAGAAAAAAATGCATGCACTATGCACTCTAGGCTGTAAAAAAAAATTTAAAAATGCCATAAAAAAAAACCTTAAAAACACCATAAATATCTTACATAAAATTAAAAAAAAATCTTTTATTTTGGACTGAAAAAAAGCTAAATAAAAATTGTATGTGGTGGAGGTTTAAAATATATACGGTAATCAGGGGTTAATGAGGTAAAAAGTAAACTACATATATAAATATCTGAAGGTTTTTTTTATTCTGGAATAACAATATTAATAATAGAAACAATAACATAATAAACATTAATAATAATAATAATAAGAGACTTTTTAATTTATTTTTCTCCTACATTACATGAATATCTACAGTATGTTAATTGTATCTCAGGCTCCACGGGCAACAGGAACATAAAGACAAATATGTCCATCTGGACGGCGGTCCCTGCTCTCGTTCCCCCCTCACTATTGTCTTTACTTCTAATTCACACACATGTTTATAATTTCTCAGAAAATGATTGCAGGCTCTTAATTCATAACCATGACAACGAAACAAACGCTAATAATATTCAGAGCAGAAATACAGAGACTAATATATATATATATATATATATATATATATATATATATATAATGTATGAACAGGAAATACATTTCTCTTTATAAAAGGATAAGCGGCATCTGTTAAAAATAGCAAGTATTAACTTTTACACTCATTTTGTAGGTAAAAATTACTGTGGAGAGAAGCGAAGCATCCGAAGTGGAATACATTCCGAAGTTTAGAAAAACTTGGAAAAATGGAGGCTGCACGTGTTACATAGTAAAATTAAGAAGCCCGGGAACGTTAGATCACCCATAATGCTGTGTGGCCAGCCAATCCGCAGATAGCCATCCCTTGTGATGTCACAGCCCTATAAAAGTCTAATCCTGCGCAGTCTCTGCTATTGCACTATGAGCAGAGAATAGGGAGACTGCTAGGGATAGTTTTGCTAAAAACTGTTTTAAAAAGAAGTATTGGAGAGGGTGAATGCTGGGAGATTGTAGGGGGAGTTTTTTGAGACTGTAGGGAAAGTATAGGAAGAGCTTAGGGAGACTGCAGGTTGAGTGTAATCGCTGTGTGTATCACGTTCTAGTACACCCAGAGTGTACTTATTTTAGTGATACAGTTACAGTGCATCCTTATTCCAAGAAGGTGTAGTTTATTGCCCTGTACATGTGTACAGTGGAGTGAAATTGATTATAGCGAATGCCTTCTGTTAGCTGTTGCGTTACATAGCTGCAGTATTAGGCCACGGTTAAGTATTTCACCCTGTATATGTGTGTAGCGTAGTGAAATTTATCATTGCAAATGTCTTTTGTTGCGTTACATAGCATCAGTATGAGGCCACAGATAATTATTTGCCCTGTAGATGTGTGCAGTGGAACTAAATTGATTATAGCAAGTGCCTTCTGTTAGCTGTTGTGTTACATAGCATCAGTATTGCATCACGGTTATATACCTTGCCCTGTACATGTGTACAATGGAGCAAAATTGATTATAGCAAATGCCTTTTGTTAATTGTTGCATTACATAGCGTCAGTATTAGGCCTTGGTTAAATATTTTGCCTTGTACATGTGTGAAGTGGATCAAAAGTTATCATAGAGAATGCCTTTCATTAGCTATACAGTTTTACACTACGGCCAACAGACAGTTGCCTGGGTAGTTTTCCATTTGACAGAACAGAGACATTTATTATTTTCATGTGGAAATTTTTAGATTTATTCTCAGTCCATTTTTTGAAAGTTCTTTATTGTTTGTATTGTTTTCAGAGCATATGGGCCAATTTTTGGTTTTGCATTTGTTTTTGTTTTGGTTTTTTTTTCTTTTTTTTTTCTTTGCATCACCATTTTCTGATAGCCATAACTTTTTTATATTTCTGTCTACAGAGTATATAAGGGTTTGTTGTTTGAGGGATAAAATTTAGATATTAATGGTAGCATTTCTGTGCTAGGACAACTTTTTGAACACTTTTTTTTTAGGGGAAAAGGTGACAAAAAGACAGCAAATTGTGTGTGTGTGTGTGTTTTTTTTTCTAATATGGCAATCAGAGCACAGGAATTGTTTTTATTAATATTTTAATAGGTCAGACGTTTCCGGATGCAACGATACCTAATATGTTTTTTTTTTTTGTCTATAGTTTTATATGTAAAATTGGGAAAGGGTTTTTTTTTTTTTTTTTTTTTTTTACAGTGACAACTTTTAACCCACTTAGCGGGCTAGAAACTGGGATCTTTTGAACCCTTGTCCTGTTTACCCTATTAGGGATATTAGGATTAATAGCATTTTGACACACACAGCAGAAAGGTTACCATGGCAGCCAGGTAAGCTTTAAAAGTGTCCAGGCTGTCATGTTAACCAAGTAGAGCCTCGCGTTTTCACAGTGGGGGCTCCGATTGAAAGGCATCCGCATCCCTCTGGCTTATCTAACAGATGCCTCGATTGGTGTTGATTGCAGCATCTGAGGGGTTAAATGACAAGGTTCAGCCGGATTGCCATTTCCTGCCATTGCACACAAGTGTCTGCTGTATAATACAGCCGACACCCGCCGTGTACGGAAAAGACTCGCTGCAGCAGCCTGATCCATATACTCACTCAGCCACCGTGATGTACGGATATATCTGATTTATTGGCTAACTTCAAAGAATCGGCCGAATCAAATTTTTCAAAACTTCACTCGTCTCTAGTAAAAATATCAATGATCTCGGAAATATTAGTACAACATTATATCTAGAGATGAGTGAATTTTAGGATAAACCAAGTTACTTGCTCTATTTGCTCGCGACATGCCGGCCACCGCAATTTTGCTTGAAGATCTCATCCGAAATCCCGCTCGCGGTGACATATGACATCACCAAGCCGGCCGGCATGATGATGTCAACTCAGGCCGCACAAGATTTCGCTCCAGTGATCACAAGCAAATGGAGCGTGCTGACAACCTGTCTGATATCATGTCTGAGAGGTTGTCACATCCTCGCCCCCTGTTCCTAAAATCACTAATATAATATACTGTGCCAAAGTTTTAGGCAGGTGTGGGAAAAATACTGCACAGTAAGAATACTTTCACAACAAGTGTTAAAATAATAGTTTATTGGTCAGGATTAATGGAGTCCTCAATGCTGCAAAAATCAGGCTGATACTTCTCCATTATGTGATATCATCAGGGAGTCATCTGATTGATTCCAAATTTATTTTGCAGCAGGACAATAACCCCCAACATCCAGCCAATGTCATTAAGAACTATCTTCAGCGTTGTGAAGACCAAGGAGTCCTGGAAGTGATGACATGACCCCCACAGAGCCCTGATCTCAGCAACATCCAGTCTGTCAGGGATTACATGAAGAGACAGAAGGATCTGGGCAAGCCTACATCCACAGAAGATCTGTTCTCCAAGATGTCTAGAACAGCCTCCCTGCCGAGCTTCTTCAAAGACTATGTGCAAGTACCTAGAAGAGCTGATGCTGAAGACAAAGGGCGCTCAACCCGAATGCCGATTGGATTTATATTTCACTTTGCATTTTGTTCATTGATAAATATAAACTTTTAGCATCGCTATTTTTATAAATCATTCTTACTGTGCACCATTTTTTCCACACTTGCCTAAATATTTTGCACAGTCCTATAATCACCTTGTGATCGGGCATGAAATCCACATCCTATTATCTTCTATGTCATTATCACAATCCTAGGACATCTTCCATTTTGAGATATTGTAGCTATTGTTGGGAGTCGGCGGTAGATCTCGTGCATCGGCCTCTTGTCTACGTGATCGAGGACTCATCTGAATTCCATTGGCCTTTACTTAGGATTTTTTCCCCCCATTTTGATTAACGTTGGTAATTGTGAGAAAGCGTCAGCGGGCGTAAAAAAAAACCTCCCCGAAGTTGTGTCCAATATATAGTTTCCCCAGGTTTATAAATCGCGGGGATTGATCGGAGCCTCGATGTATACGTTCAGCGCTCAGATTAATAAGTCCAATTATCCATGCAGCGGATTGTAAATATTTAATCAGATGCTGGATATTAACGAGCTCACAATATATATAGGGGCAATTTCAGCTTTCATTGTTTCTAATTTATTTATGAAGAATATACGTATATGCAGATTTTATTTAAAAATTAGTAGTAAAATTCTCTTAATTTGGAATTCATTATCAAATCTGTCAGACTGCTGGACTGTGGTGCCGTCTGGTAGGTCAGCATTACATATGAATTATGTACAGTGCATTCAGATAGTCTTCAGACCCTTTCACTTTTTTTCACATTGCTAAGTTCCTAAAAAATAAATAAATAAATAAAATTAGTTTTCCTCATCAATCTGCACTCAACTCCCCATAAAGAGAATGTGAGAACATAATTTTATAAATATTTGCAATTTTATTAAAAAAGGAAAAATTAAGATTTGGCTTGGACATGAGTCTTCAGCCCCTTTGCTCTGACACTTGGCATTTTCCTCTGGAGTCTCCCATTTCTCTGGATCATCTGTGAGATGTTTTACATCTTCATTGGAGTCACCTGTGGTAAATACAGTGGACTGGAGATGATTTGGGAAGACACAGCCCTGTCTATATAAGATCTCACAGCTGACAATGTGCATCAGAGCGAAAACCAAGTCATGAGCAGCATCATGTCTGGAGGAGACCAGGCGCCGCTCATCACCTGCCCAATACCATTCCTACAGTGAAGCATGGTGGTGGCAGCATCATGTCTGGAGGAGACCAGGCGCCGCTCATCACCTGCCCAATACCATCTCTATAGGGAAGCATGGTGGTGGCAGCATCATGTCTGGAGGAGACCAGGCACCGCTCATCACCTGCCCAATACCATCCCTACAGTGCAGCATGGTGGTGGCATCATGTCTGGAGGAGACCAGGCGCCGCTCATCACCTGCCCAATACCATCCCTACAGTGAAGCATGGTGGTGGCAGCATCATGTCTGGAGGAGACCAGGCGCCGCTCATCACCTGCCCAATACCATCCCTACAGTGAAGCATGGTGGTGGCAGCATCATGTCTGGAGGAGACCAGGCGCCGCTCATCACCTGCCCAATACCATCTCTATAGGGAAGCATGGTGGTGGCAGCATCATGTCTGGAGGAGACCAGGCGCCGCTCATCACCTGTCCAATACCATCCCTACAGTGAAGCATGGTGGTGGCTGCATCATGTCTGGAGGAGACCAGGCGCCGCTCATCACCTGTCCAATACCATTCCTACAGTGAAGCATGGTGGTGGCAGCATCATGTCTGGAGGAGACCAGGCACCGCTCATCACCTGCCCAATACCATCCCTACAGTGAAGCATGGTGGTGGCAGCCTCATGTCTGGAGGAGACCAGGCGCCGCTCATCACCTGCCCAATACCATCCCTACAGTGAAGCATGGTGGTGGCAGCATCATGTCTGGAGGAGACCAGGCGCCGCTCATCACCTACCCAATACCATCCCTACAGTGAAGCATGGTGGTGGCAGCATCATGTCTGGAGGAGACCAGGCGCCGCTCATCACCTACCCATTACCATCCCTACAGTGAAGCATGACGGTGGCAGCATCATGTCTGGAGGAGACCAGGCACCGCTCATCACCTACCCAATACCATCCCTACAGTGAAGCATGGTGGTGGCAGCATCATGTCTGGAGGAGACCAGGCACTGCTCATCACCTACCCAATACCATCCCTACAGTGAAGCATGGTGGTGGCAGCATCATGTCTGGAGGAGACCAGGCGCCGCTCATCACCTGCCCAATACCATCTCTACAGTGAAGCATGGTGGTGGCAGCATCATGTCTGGAGGAGACCAGGCACTGCTCATCACCTACCCATTACCATCCCTACAGTGAAGCATGACGGTGGCAGCATCATGTCTGGAGGAAACCAGATGCCACTCATCACCTGCCCAATATCATCTCTATAGGGAAACATGGCGGTGGCAGCATCATGCTGGGAGGGGGGAGGTAGACCGGTCAGGGTGGAGGCAAAAGCTGAATGGAGCAAAGTCCCAAGATATTCTTAATGATAACCTGATCCAGAGCTCTGGGCCAAAGGTTCTCCTTCAAACAAGACAATGACCCTAAGCACAAAGCCAAGACAATACGGGAGCAATTCAGGGACAACTCTGGGAATGTCCTTCAGGAGCCCAGCCAAAGCCCTGAACCCCATTAAACATCTCTGGAGCGACCTGAAAATGATTGTCCACCGATGGCCCCCATCCAACCTGAAAGAGCTGGAGAGGATCTGCAGAGAAGAATGGCAAGAAATCCCCAAATCCAGGTGTAAAATCTTGTGGTATCATCTCCAAGAAGACTGGAGGCTGGAATCACTGCCAAAGGGGCTGAAGACTCATGTCCCGAGTAAAGGGGCTGAAGACTTATGTCCTGAGTAAAGGGGCTGAAGACTTATGTCCCGAGTAAAGAGGCTGAAGACTTATGTCCTGAGTAAAGGGGACTGAAGACTTATGTCCTGAGTAAAGGGGCTGAAGACTTATGTCCTGAGTAAAGGGGCTGAAGACTTATGTCCTGAGTAAAGGGGCTGAAGACTTATGTCCTGAGTAAAGGAGCTGAAGACTTATGTCCTGAGTAAAGGGGCTGAAGACTTATGTCCCGAGTAAAGGGGCTGAAGACTTATGTCCTGAGTAAAGGGGCTGAAGACTTATGTCCTGAGTAAAGGGGTTGAAGACTTATGTCCCAAGTAAAGGGGCTGAAGACTTATGTCCGAGTAAAGGGGCTGAAGACTTATGTCCCGAGTAAAGGGGCTAAAGACTTATGTCCTGAGTAAAGGGGCTGAAGACTTATGTCCTGAGTAAAGGGGCTGAAGACTTATGTCCCGAGTAAAGGGGCTGAAGACTTATGTCCCGAGTAAAGGAGCTGAAGACTTATGTCCCGAGTAAAGGGGATGAAGACTTATGTCCTGAGTAAAGGGGCTGAAGACTTATGTCCCGAGTAAAGGGGATGAAGACTTATGTCCTGAGTAAAGGGGCTGAAGACTTATGTCCTGAGTAAAGGGGCTGAAGACTTATGTCCCGAGTAAAGGGGCTGAAGACTTATGTCCTGAGTAAAGGGGCTGAAGACTTATGTCCGGAGTAAAGGGGCTGAAGACTTATGTCCTGAGTAAAGGGGCTGAAGACTTATGTCCTGAGTAAAGGGGCTGAAGACTTATGTCCAGAGTAAAGGGGGGTTACTGTGTCCCCCGGTCTATGTGAGGCTCGTCTGATCCACTCATAATATTTGTTCTTGACTAAGCCCAATAAATCTGCCCTTATACTGTAAATTGTTGGAGCAGAGACGGCGTTGAGGTGAGACGTGAAGAATCATGTCTTCCATGACACAGGCGGCTGAAGGAGAGGACGTCCTGCATCATGGATCAACCAAGGGCATTGTGACATCGGACAGAGCAGCAGCGCTGATACTTCTCTGATTTCATCTTCTCTGGAAGGAAAATGATGTAATTTCCTGTAGATGGCAGCGCTGCGCCTCCGGTGTCACCCTTCCAAATATTTGTGATTAACAAAAAAATAAAAAAAGTAAATATCGGAATCTATAATAAACGAGAGAACAAATCACCTCCCGACCCTGCAGCCTGAAATATCAGAGGAGGTGACCCTGGCTGACATGTACTGGACACAAGGGCAGTGTGATACAAGTGTATCTAAGCTTATTGTGTGCAATACTGTTGACTGCTGACACATACAATATAATCCTATCACGTGTGGTACTGTCTGCTTAGTTGTGTATCTAAGACTCATGTATGATACTGTGAATTGGGCTGTGTATCTAATCCTGTGTGATAATGCCTGCTGATCTGTGTATCTAATCCTATCAGATCTTCTAGAGACACCTAAAAAGACACCATCTCCAGTGGCTAGGCCCAAGATAGCGCCAAGACCCTCTTTAGAGTCTGACGCATGGATACATCACGTCTTGCTGGTGACCAGGGCAAGGTGGTCTACTGAGAGTCATAGGGCTTGTTTCATATGTAATGGCTGACATCATAGTGAAGTCCTTTAACGTTAGAGGTTTGAACACCCCTCAGAAACACTCTCATGTACTGACCCTGTTCAGGAAAGCTAAAACTGGTAAACTTGTCCTTTTCCAAGAAACACATTGTAGAGTAGGCCATATTCTTCATTTGTCATGCACACATTTTAGCAGTTGGTTTCATAGTTATTATAGACGCGTCTCTACAGACATTAGTATAGAATATTCCCTTCATGCACTTGGCGTCCAGTGTAGATCCTGAAGGACACTTTATTTATTTATTTTTAAACATCTGTTTGTTTGTTTTCCCATATAAAAAAGATACAATGTAGTTTAACATTAGGCATCATCCTCTTGTACGTCATACAGTCTGATACATTGTCTTTACAGATAAAGGGTACAAATAATCATTCATATGTAGGGATCACACTAATCCTAATTCCGCTAGAAGAACCATATAACTTCCAGTAGGATGACTGACGATAAGGCGGTAAAGAAAACAATCCTCCCCCCACGCCTCATAGCAGCCTCTTCACTAATGTTTTGTGCAGATCTTTCCATGGTGCGAGTATTAGAATCAAATTTAGGCTCACACCTTAAAGCTTGTATTACACCCGATGATTTTTCGGCAGATGATCGCTAACGAGCATTTATAGTAATAGCAATGACCTGGCAGTGTAATACTGCCGCCAATTGTCCGATAAATGAGCAGACTCTCTTTTATCGGGCAATCCAAATGTTTTCACAGGTAAGCTGTAGTCCCTCTCTGTACTCTGTGCCCATATTGCAGCCCGCAAACAGCATGTCTGCAATATACGGGCGCTGGCTGTGTGCACGCCGTATCATGGATGTGGACCCATTCACTTGAATCCTGAAGGCACGGAACTCCATGTAAGCACTACAGGGTTTCTCTCTGTGCCTCCACAGTGCAGACGGATCACAGACCCATTTTAATTGAAACTTAATCCGACTTCTACAATATATTGGTAAATGTGGAATAGGAGCTTCAAAAATGCGGTGCTCACTCCAAAAAGCATATTTATCACAGTGTGGTTCACTGTGACACGGGTTGTCGTTGGCCCTAGGATGAGGCATAGGGCTGGCTTCTCCAGTCTCCTCCCTGAGACAACGCATAGGGCCGGCTTCTCCAGTCTCCTCCCAGAGACGAGGCATAGGGCCGGCTTCTCCAGTCTCCTCCCTGAGACGAGGCATAGGGCTGGCTTCTCCAGGCTCCTCCCTGAGACGAGGCATAGGGCCGGCTTCTCCAGTCTCCTCCCAGAGATGAGGCATAGGGCCGGCTTCTCCAGTCTCCTCCCTGAGACGAGGCATAGGGCCGGCTTCTCCAGTCTCCTCCCTGAGATGAGGCATAGGGCTGGCTTCTCCAGTCTCCTCCCTGAGACAAGGCATAGGGCCGGCTTCTCCAGTCTCCTCCCAGAGATGAGGCATAGGGCCAGCTTCTCCAGTCTCCTCCCTAAGACGATGCATAGGGCTGGCTTCTCCAGTCTCATCCCTGAGATGAGGCATAGGGCCTGCTTCTCCAGTCTCCTGCCTGAGACGAGGCATAGGGCCGGCTTCTCCAGTCTCCTCCCTGAGATGAGGCATAGGGCTGACTTCTCCAGTCTACTCCCTGAGACGAAGCATAGGGTTGGCTTCTCCAGTCTCCTCCCTGAGATGAGGCACAGGGCTGACTTCTCCAATCTCCTCCCTGTCAGAAGAAGGTTTGGTCCTGAGAAAAGGCCTGAGCTAGCGGTCCCTCTTTCTCTTCAGAAGGCTGGTACCCTGGACCAAGGCTGGTGATCCAGGGTCTGTGGCAGAGTTTCCGCATCTCAGCGTCTTCTTCTGGTCACTCAGTAGTCTGGCAGAGTCTCCTCTTCCAAGCACTATTCCCTAACTGCAGAACACTAGGGACTCTGACTGCTCTCCTTATATACAGTTTCTAGTTAGACCGGAACCTTCTAGTGGAAGGGGTGGAGTGGAGAAACTCCTCACAAACAGATACATTGTTACACTTTCCATCTCTCATAGACTTACATTAGAACTTCAATGATATTCAATTGCAAGGACACAGAAGTTTTTCCAGATAAAAACAAGTTTCCAGACATAACAACAGAGCTAAACCAGGCATTCAAAAGGTCAGTCTGTCTGGTTTTAGTGGTAAACAAGTCTGGCTTTTTCCCTCAAAAACATGCTCTTCGTTAAACCCTATGGCAGCTGTGGAAAACCAACTTCTCATTCAAAGTCCTAACAGTCTCTTATTGTTTATTAACCCTTTCCACAGAGCCTTGAAAATGCAGTGCAAATGAACAGGATATACTGTATATCACAACACACATATAAAATGCAGTAACACAGTAATAAACAGTACAAGTTAGCGCACTGTTTTTACGTTTTGATTGCAGGTAACTGTGGTGTATATTAAATATGAAATAGATCTTCATTATATCTGTGGATATTACCGGTTTCAGGAGAAACAATGTTACAGTTTAGCTTCTACTTAGGACAGAGTGAAACATTACCTGACAGAAGGCGAATTGAAGCTGTTGAATAGAATAACTCTCACAAAGTCATTCTGTGTCAATGCCCCTTCATGGAAGAAATGCGTTCTATCGCTGAAACTCTTCATGTATGTCATTAAGTTGTCTGAAACTACCTCAGAGATCTATAAAGAGAACACCAAATGTTCCAAACTTCCTACTTAACTCCACAGCTGACTAATTCCAGCGCCATCACCTCGCTCTATGACTAAATTGTTTCGCACATAAAATAGAGAAAGTGCTCGTACCTTTGTTAATGTGCAATCAAAAGCTGCACGGGCAATATTGTTCTTATGTAATGTATTGTACTGCGGCTCTGCTCCACCTGCGCAAATCACACATCATGTCAGCCCACAATTACCAGATATTAGTTCATAGATGATCAATGGATGATGGTGAGGGGTGTCTATTGTGTATACAGCACGGTGAGGGGTGTCTACTGTATATACAGCAGGGTGAGGGGTGTATACTGTATATACAGCAAGGTGAGGGGTGTATACTGTATATACAGCAGGGTGAGGGGTGTCTACTGTATATACAGCACGGTGAGGGGTGTATACTGTATATACAGTACAGTGAGGGGTGTCTACTGTATATACAGCAAGGTGAGGGGTGTATACTGTATATACAGCAGGGTGAGGGGTGTCTACTGTATATACAGCAAGGTGAGGGGTGTCTACTGTATATACAGCACGGTGAGGGGTGTATACTGTATATACAGTACGGTGAGGGGTGTCTACTGTATATACAGCAAGGTGAGGGGTGTGTACTGTATATACAGTACGGTGAGGGGTGTCTACTGTATATACAGCAAGGTGAGGGGTGTATACTGTATATACAGCATGGTGAGGGGTATCTACTATATATACAGTACGGTGAGGGGTGTCTACTGTATATACAGCAAGGTGAGGGGTGTATACTGTATATACAGCAGGGTGAGGGGTGTCTACTGTATATACAGCAAGGTGAGGGGTGTCTACTGTATATACAGCACGGTGAGGGGTGTATACTGTATATACAGTATGGTGAGGGGTGTCTACTGTATATACAGCAAGGTGAGGGGTGTGTACTGTATATACAGTACGGTGGGGGGTGTCTACTGTATATACAGCAAGGTGAGGGGTGTATACTGTATATACAGCATGGTGAGGGGTATCTACTATATATACAGTACGGTGAGGGGTGTCTACTGTATATACAGCAAGGTGAGGGGTGTATACTGTATATACAGCAGGGTGAGGGGTGTCTACTGTATATACAGCAAGGTGAGGGGTGTCTACTGTATATACAGTACAGTGAGGGGTGTCTACTGTATATACAGCAAGGTGAGGGGTGTATACTGTATATACAGCAGGGTGAGGGGTGTCTACTGTATATACAGCAAGGTGAGGGGTGTCTACTGTATATACAGTACAGTGAGGGGTGTCTACTGTATATACAGCAAGGTGAGGGGTGTCTACTGTATATACAGCAAGGTGAGGGGTGTCTACTGTATATACAGCACGGTGAGGGGTATCTACTGTATATACAGCAGGTTGAGGGGTGTCTACTGTATATACAGCAGGGTAAGAGGTGTCTACTGTATATACAGTACAGTGAGGGGTGTCTACTGTATATACAGCAAGGTGAGGGGTGTATACTGTATATACAGCAGGGTAAGAGGTGTCTACTGTATATACAGCAAGGTGAGGGGTGTCTACTGTATATACAGCAAGGTGAGGGGTGTATACTGTATATACAGCAGGGTTAGGGGTGTCTACTGTATATACAGTACGGCGAGGGGTGTCTACTGTATATACAGCTGGGTGAGGGGTATCTACTGTATATACAGTACGGTGAGGGGTGTCTACTGTATATACAGCAGGGTGAGAGGTGTCTACTGTATATACAGTACGGTGAGGGTTGTCTACTGTGTATATACAGCACGCTGAGGGGTGTCTTCTGTATATACAGCACGGTGAGGGGTGTCTACTGTGTATACAGCACGGTGAGGGGTGTCTACTGTATATACAGCACGCTGAGGGGTGTCTTCTGTATATACAGCACGGTGAGGGGTGTCTACTGTATATACAGCACGCTGAGGGGTGTCTACTGTATATACAGCAGGGTAACGGGTGTCTACTGTATATACAGAACAGTGAGGGCTTTCTATTGTATATACAGCACGGTGAGGGGTGTCTACTGTATATACAGCAGGGTGAGGGGTGTGTACTCTATATACAGCACGGTAAAGGGGTGTCTACTGTATATACAGCAGGGTGAGGGCTTTCTATTGTATATACAGCACGGTGAGGGGTGTCAACTGTATATACATCACGCTGAGGGGTGTCTACTGTATATACAGCAGGGTGAGAGGTGTCTACTATATATACAGCAGGGTGAGGGGTGTCTACTGTATATACAGCACGCTGAGGGGTGTCTACTGTATATACAGAATGGTGAGGGGTGTCTACTCTATATGCAGCACGGTGAGTGGTGTCTACTGTATATACAGCAAGGTGAGGGGTGTATACTGTATATACAGCATGGTGAGGGGTATCTACTGTATATACAGCATGGTGAGGGGTGTATACTGTATATACAGCAGGGTGAGGGGTATTTGCTGTATGTATAGTACAGTCAGGGGTGTCTACGATATATACAGCAGGGTGAGGGGTGTATACTGTATATACAGCACGCTGAGGGGTGTCTACTGTATATACAGAATGGTGAGGGGTGTCTACTCTATATACAGTACAGTGAGGGGTGTCTACTGTATATACAGCAAGGTGAGGGGTGTATACTGTATATACAGCAGGGTGAGGGGTATTTGCTGTATGTATAGTACAGTCAGGGGTGTCTACTGTATATACAGCATGGTGAGGGGTGTATACTGTATATACAGCATGGTGAGGGGTATCTACTGTACATACAGCAGGGTGAGGGGTATTTGCTGTATGTATAGTACAGTCAGGGGTGTCTACTGTATATACAGCATGGTGAGGGGTGTCTACTGTATATACAGCACGGTGAAGGGTGTATGTTGTATATACTGTATGTTGTATATACTGTATGTACAGTCGGAGTCAGATTTGTTTGCACTTTTCCTTTAAGTGATGGACTTTTTTCTAATTCTTCTTCTCAGGTTGTAATCAATATCACATCGCGGCTCGCACACAGACACATATCACGCTGCACCGCGCTTCTAGAACATTCTCCTGATTTAAGAACATTCCATTCACTTCAGCAGCTCTTTCCTTAGGTGTGAAGACGACGTGAAACATTTTTAGCAACTTCAAGTGAGAAAATCCAATACTTATTACTTAAAAGAAATCTGTCACCAGGAGATTGGACTCTTCTCTATAGTAATACAGGAGATGCTGCACGGCCAGAATGTACGGCTGCGCTGAACTGCATTGTCAGGACTTCTGCGCATGCGTACGGGAGTCCTCTCTTTTATGTTAGCACAGCGCAGCAGTCCTGAAAATGTATTTCACAGCAGCTAGTGATGAGCAAGGTATTGAAAAATTTGATTCGGCTAATTTGCTGAATTTTATAATATCATTTGCTTTGTGATGAACTAATTGGTCATGAACCATATTCCTCTGTGGGTGCAATGAGAGGTAGCATCGATTGTGCCGTCCCCATCATTCTTCCCCTCAGATGCTGCGTTCATAGCTAACATTGATATTACAGTGTAAAATAATAAAACTCATACAATAGTGTTTGATAAAAGGTCACCTAGACCGTAACACTGCTTAAAGATGTCAGTTTTGGGATTTTAACTGTTTTCCATGATTCAGTAAACTACCAGTGGGCCCTGAGAGTCCCCCCACACCGCGGTCCCTGCCTGATTTCACGACCCGCCCTAAGTAGTGGTCCACAACTGGACGGTGGTCCCTAACTTAGCTAAGTGCTGGGCCTTAAAGGGAAAGTAACAATGGGAGACAAATAAGAAACAAATGATAGAACACAGAAGTGAAATGTTACCAAGCCGGAGTCCAATACCGAGAAAATGATCAAATCCAAATCAGAGACAGAAAACCAGAACCAGGGGAAGCCAAAAGTCAAAAAGCCAAGAGGTAGCGTCAGTCAAAAAGGTCAGGGTCGAGGTAAACAAGCCAAGGTCAAGTCCAGGTATAATGAGTCCAAAAAGTAGTTATTGTGACCCCTGTATCCATGGAGATGAGGACGCCGGACGCACAAGAGAGAGGGAGTGCGCCACTGGATTCCTGTTACAACCAGATTTTAGAAGTGCAGGATGACATTCTCTTTTGGATCAAGAGATTATTTCCTTTGCTTGCCATCTGAAGGGTGTGGCCATAGAGAGTACAAAAATGTCCCTGATAAAGATGGATACCACCGACACCCATGAGACCCCTTGACTTACAGATGAGTTCGTCGGGCTGCATCATGGTTTTTGGAGCGGCACGGAACAATCTTTGTTACTGTCGGCTGAGGCTCTAAGCCTATAAATGAGCCAAACAGAACGTAAATACCAAACTTATTTACCTTTTTGGTAGAATTCTTCTTTATGAGTGTATGCCACCATCATAGTCAACCTCAAAATAAGTGGAATCATCTCCAGAAACATCAAGCAGGCGTAATCTTCTTTGATTTTGCGTCAAGGCACTTCGTCAGCTTCTTGACATTACCTATTGGGACTGCACTGCCGCTAAAAATTCTGGGCAGAATCGCTCCTCTAAAGGAGCCAAGGGTCTGTCATTTTATAAACTTTCTAATATAAAGAAAGTCATCGGTCATGTCAAACCAATTTAATCAATTTCTGTGAGGAGGTAAGTTCTAGACTGGACCGCGGCGAATCAATGGATGTCGTATATCTGGACTTCTCCAAAGCATTTGACACGGTACCACATAAAAGGTTAGTATATAAAATGAGAATGCTTGGCCTGGGAGAAAATGTCTGTATGTGGGTAAGTAACTGGCTCAGTGATAGAAAACAGAGGGTGGTTATTAACGGCACATACTCAGATTGGGTCACTGTAACTAGTGGGCTACCACAGGGGTCAGTACTGGAGGGGTCACTGTCACTAGTGGGGTACCACAGGGGTCAGTACTGGAGGGGTCACTGTCACTAGTGGGGTACCACAGGGGTCAGTACTGGAGGGGTCACTGTCACTAGTGCGGTACCACAGGGGTCAGTATTGGAGGGGTCACTGTCACTAGTGGGGTACCACAGGGGTCAGTACTGGAGGAGTCACAGTCACTAGTGGGGTACCACAGGGGTCAGTACTGGAGGGGTCACTGTCACTAGTGGGGTACCACAGGGGTCAGTACTGGAGGGGTCACTGTCACTAGTGCGGTACCACAGGGGTCAGTATTGGAGGGGTCACTGTCACTAGTGGGGTACCACAGGGGTCAGTACTGGAGGGGTCACTGTCACTAGTGCGGTACCACAGGGGTCAGTACTGGAGGGGTCACTGTCACTAGTGGGGTACCACAGGGGTCAGTATTGGGCCCTATTCTCTTCAATATATTTATTAATGATCTTGTAGAAGGCTTTCACAGTAAAATATCAATTTTTGCAGATGACACTAAACTGTGTAAAGTAATTAACACAGAGGAGGACAGTATACTGTATATATATACTACAGAGGACAGTGTACTGTATATATACTACAGAGGACAGTATACTGTATATATACTACAGAGGACAGTACACTGTATATATACACTACAGAGGACAGTATACTGTATATATACTACAGAGGACAGTATACTGTATATATACTACAGAGGACAGTACACTGTATATATATACTACAGAGGACAGTATACTGCATATATACTACAGAGGACAGTATACTGTATATACACTACAGAGGACAGTATACTGTATATATACTACAGAGGACAGTATACTGTATATATACTACAGAGGACAGTACACTGCTACAGATGGATCTGGATAGACTGGAGGCTTGGGCAGAGAAGTGGCAGATGAGGTTAACAATGACAAATGTAAGGTTATGCATATGGGAAGGAATAATGCAAGTCACCAGTACATACTAAATGGTAAAGCATTGGGTAACTCTGACATGGAAAAGGACCTAGGAATTTTAGTGAACAGAAATCTAAGCTGTAGAAACCAGTGTCAGACAGCTATTTCCAAGGCCAATAAGATAATGGGTTGCATCAAAAGAGACATAGATGTCCGTGATGAGAACATAGTCCTGCCACTTTACACATCATAGTCAGACCACACATGGAGGACTGTGTACAGTTCTGGGATCCTGTGAACAAGGCAGACATAGCAGAGCTGGAGAGGGTTCAGAGGAGGGCAACTAATGTAATAACTGGAATGGGTGGACTCTTTACTGTAAGAGCAGTGAGAATATGGACTCTTTACAGTAAGAGCAGTGAGACTATGGACTCTTTACTGTAAGAGCAGTGAGACTATGGACTCTTTACTGTAAGAGCAGTGAGACTATGGACTCTTTACTGTAAGAGCAGTGAGACTATGGACTCTTTACTGTAAGAGCAGTGAGACTATGGACTCTTTACTGTAAGAGCAGTGAGACTATGGACTCTTTACTGTAAGAGCAGTGAGACTATGGACTCTACTGTAAGAGCAGTGAGACTATGGACTTTTTACTGTAAGAGCAGTGAGACTATGGAACCCTTCAGAGTGATTTATAGGCTGAAATAATGGAGTTTTATCTGAGCATTTACATGGACTAATGTCTCTATATTTGGGTTATCACCGGGGAGCTGCTACCTGTGAATGGTGGAATATTGTAGAATTGTAGATAATTGTCGATATATAGAACAAACTTTTGTCATCTTAGCAGGCTTGGAATAAGGCAACATGTATTTTTTCGTATGTGCATTTTTCACGCCATTAAAGCCAAGAAATCTCAACTACCTCCGGCATCAATCCATCGTTACCTCTGCAGTGTGCAGTTGTCCTCTGAAAGATTCAGGTCCAAAAGTAGAATAGAAGTCAGTCGGACAGAACTTTCTTGCTTGACAAACATCACATTTGACCACAATTAAAGGAAGACTAAAGAATAACATTGTATTATATAAATAAACACTTGAACGTGTGAACGGGTCGTGTGAGGAAGCCGATCCAGGTCCAGAAGCGCAGTGGTTTCCAGGTTTTTAGCGCTCAGATGTCATGGTTCCATTTGGCCATCTGAGGGTTCTGCAATCGACGTTTTTCGCCAATCGTAGACATTAGCCCTGTATCTCTACTGTTTAACATAGAAGAAACCTGGAACCTACGATCATTTTTACCGACATGTATGACAGAGGTCTGGAAAGAGTCCTCTACACCATCAGATTTATTTATTTTTTTATTAAAAAAATGTCCAACAGTTTTTCCTCTTTTTGGGGAAGATGCTGCTGTTTACTCACAGAAGCAGTGGCTTGTTTTTAACAAGCAATCCAAAAATTATCCCATCTTGGGGAATAGCAACAGGTGTGATGCTTATATATATACTGTAAATATATATCATCAATACAGCAGGCCCCCTGGTCTGTGATCAACTGAAGTTTTCTAACAAGTTTTTATTTTCTTTACATGGTCATTTGGAGTCCAATACAATACAAGAGAAATGTGACACAGAAAAATGTGTCAGGCAGTATACTATCAGCACCAGGATTAACATTGTAGCAGATTTGAGTTGTGTAAATTATTGTCATGTACATTGGGCTAATGCACATTAATAAAAGTTGAGCAATATAGCTTTAAATGTTTCTGCAACACTAAATGGAAACGACTGCAGCCTGACTGAGCTACACAGTGACTACACTGACTCCGGTCCTGGCTACAACCTCTCCCTGTCCCCATTAATTAAATCTAACTAACTACCGATCGTCTCATTGACCTCTCCCTGACAGTAGTGGCAGTTTTTGAGTGTGTTTGAAGGCTTATTCCCATCATAGACAAGTAGGGCATATCACTCGAATATGCCCCCATTGTCTCATAGGTGCAGGTCACACTTCTAGGACCCACACCTATATCGAGAACAGAGTGGGGATATGAATGGAGGGAGCACTGCGCATGCGCAGCCACCCTCCATTCATTTCTATGGGGCCACTGAAAATACCCGAGCGCTGTCTCGGCTATTTTCATCTGCTCCATAGAAATGAATGGGAGAGGTGGCTGTGCATGCACGGTTCGCTCCCATTCTTTTCTATGGGAGCAGCGGGGAGCTGTGCCTGGTGGTGGCCGGACCCCAGGAAACCTGGGGTCCTTCAGGGGTAGCGCTCCCAGCTCCATTCTTGATATAGGTGTGGGTCCCAGCATCCTAGTGATCTGACCCCATTGTCTATGATGGGAGTACCCCTTTAAAGGTAAGATTTACTTTCTCCGCTCTATCAGACTTCCTGTCCTATCAGTATATAACCTAAAAAACCACATGCATTTCCTGTCTGGTGCCTTGACTAGTATTGAGCAAATCTAAGTCTTGATTGAACAAAAACCTTCGCTCGTCACTACCTTGGACACGTGTCACGTATAGTCCATCCTGATTGGCAGAGACTGACTGCAAGGAATTATGGGCAAGCCCACCTGCCAAGATGCAGCCCAGGGTCATGTGATCCTCCTTCATTTTCCCTGTCCTGCTCTGTTATGTAAAATTAAAGACGCCATGTTCGGCAACGTGTTCAAAACTAATCCCAAAAATATCAGATTTGCTAGAATCAAACACAGTGTTCACACTAAGGGTGCATCCTCTGCTGAATATCAGATGTGAAAGTAGCTTTAGTTGTGTAGCTGGGAGCACTATTGGCCCCTGAGTGCCGGGGCCCCGGTGCTCTGTCTGTAATCACTGTGGCTATAGGACTGGTAGAAGAGAGCACAGACGTTGTCACCATGGACTTCAGAAGACATTATAAGGGAATGGTCTGATTTTTACTTTAAAGTTTCCCTTTAGGAAAAATATTTTTCATTAGAAACTTTTTTAAAGATTCCACTTTTTTTTTTAATTTGGACGAGCTTAACCCTTTCTTTGCTTTCGATAAAAGCTTTACAGAAGCAATTACAGGCCTTGAATTTGAGATAGAAAATGAAAACTCTTTCCGGCTTATAATTGGCGTGAGTTATTGTAGTGTAGAAATAAGTCACTATACGGGAGGCTGTGCTGCTGACGTTCTCGCCTACGCAGCCCACGTCCATCACTTATAGTCTCCATACAGGTCATTAAAGGGATACAGCATTGTACGGAGACGTAAACGTCAGGCGTAAGAAAAAAATATATCAAATATCAAATTATCATAATCATAACTAAGATAATCCGCATGATTGGTGGATAGAAATTAATTTGCGCAGTTGAATTAATCTACGTAAACAGTTGAGATACAATCATCTGCCATAAGAGGTGTCCTCAATGCTCCATTCATCATATCGTGTCCCAAAAAGTGGCAAAGGAACAAAATCTGATTACAAAGAGGACAACAACCCCCGTAACTGTGCAATGTATCAATTCCTACACTCCTGCCACCTGCAAACATGTGACGAGGGGCTGGGATACAAAAAGGGCGCCTACAAACGCCATGCAGATGTTACCCCAGGTCAGGTTTGATCCCAGAAGACCATGCTTGTTTACATATGATATTCTTGGTGTCATTTTTTTTTTGTTATTTTGTAATGTTTTTTTTTTAATTTTTTTTTTTAAAATAAAACTTACAAAAACACAAAATTGTTGTTCTTTATGTGTCCACAACACAATTTCAGCCACCATCTAATGTACTGTGCACACCGGGTACAGCTCCACGTGTACACCTCTAATGCAGCCAGTTGTATAGTCATAAACTGGAATATGTCACCCATAGAGTCCCATTGTAAAAGACATATATATTGAGGTATACTTTTTACAGAATAGTAGCGACTACATATCAATGTACAGTATATGGTCTGATGGAGTCCACAAGGACACTGTGTTGGCCTCTGTCGGATGGATATGCAGGTAGTCAGGAGCCTTCCCCAGCTTACATGCTATAACTCGATTAGGCCATAATACTATGATTAGTGGGGTCCCAGCCTCTGCACCCCTCTGCCTATCATGAGAGTGAAAGCACTGGGAACAATGGAGCTCCCAGTCACATGAATGGGGCTGGGTTGCACTTGTAGTGCTATGCTGGTGCACCCAGTGCTGCTGTATCTTCATGCTGGGGATTGTGGGGTCACATAAGGTTTCTACTATTCCAAGACAAAAATAATCTCTGCCATCACCTGTAGCTTCATGGTTTTCCCACAATACTATACAATATAACTAGGATATGTTATCACTCAATGGTGATGGGACAAAAATATTTAAGATTAGGGGCATGTATCAAAATATAATCTTTTAACTAAAAATTAAAAACATGAAGTGCCACAAAAAATGGATATAACAGGAAAAAATGACAAAAGAGGAGACAAGATTACCAATAAAATGTCACCAACAATGTCATCACCAAGAACCAAAAACATTACTGGGACACCACAAAAAATGTTGCCATAATAAAGTCAAGTAGGAGGATTCTTACTCACCAACACTGTGCATGGAAAGTGTAAGTGGCGATAACATCCTTTGACGGACGCAGGTAGTAACTGAAGAGTATTGGAGGCACATGGGTGGTCCAAGTCTTCAACCTGTACAGGGTCAGGTCTTCTAGATGGCAGAAGAAGGGTTAATTATCCCTATTACAGGATGAGAACTAGTAAACCCTAAACAACCTAAGCATGGAGCAACCTGCCCTGACAAGGGTGACCCGTTCCAGAACCTGAACCAAGTGTATGGTCCTGTATCCTAGTACACCCCTAGCTAGACCGGCATCATAGATGACACATGGTGGAGGACACAGGACACAAGTGTCTTCTGCAGACTGCAGGAACTGTGACTGAAATAGGCTTATTTGCAGCCCCCTGACCACAAGCCTTAGTGCCCCTACAGGTGCTTTGGGTCATATTATCTTAGTATAGTCTTCACTTACCCTTCTTGTTTAATTTTACTCCATAGCTACTGGGTGCCCTGATGAGTCCTTTTGAATGAGACAGAAACATAGCATGTCGGGTCTAGCTGTAGGAGTATACTACAATACAGGACCATACACTTGGTTGAGATTCTGGAAGGGGTTGCCCTTGTCAGGGCAGGTTGATCCATGGCTAGGTTTTTTAGGGCTTACTAGTCCTCATTCTTCCAAGGTATAAGGGGTAAGTAACCCTTGTTCTCCCATCTAGGAGACGTGACCATGTAAAGTTAAAGACTTGGAACGCCCATGTGCCACCAATACTCTTCAGTCCAACAAAGGAAGACATCACTACCTGCATCCTTCAAAGGATGTTACCACCACTTACTTACCACACCACCAGTATGGAGAACTAGTTCATCGTGCACAGTTTTGGTGGGTAAAAATCCCCTAATCTTGAATATTGTTGTCCCATTGTTGGACCCCCACCATTGAGGGATGACTTATCCTAGTTATATTCTGTAGTATTGTAGGCAAACCATAGTGGAGTTGGCATTACATGCCGCTGGGTTACCTACCATGGCTATACAATGTGCTGACCCCAAGGAGAAACCATGACAATGTCTTAATGGGGCCAGGTGTGGCCCCCCTCGTTTTACCAAGGTGATTATGTAGGGCCAATCACATGGCAATGCATTTTGAAGCCCGGTCCAAATGTTGACCACAAGGATCATGATGATCGATGATGATCATTTCTCTTTAACAGCTGCTACAACCGCTCCTGACACTTTGTAACTATCTCAGATCGTCCTTTAATCATGTTACATACAGAACTGCACAGATTCTCGCTGACCTTCAGGAAAGTCGCTTTATTACCAATGCAAATTAGACATTTCTAACAAGATTTCCTCACCTTGTTTGGCAGCTCTGGCTTCTAGACATCCTTAAAATATACTTCAAATTAAAATTAAATAATAGATGAGTGACAGATTGATAGGAAACTACCCAGGAAGGAATTCGCTGCAGCCGCCGCAACTTGTTGTGGAGCTTTACTGATTGATTGTTTCATTGTCATTGAGTCTTTGGTGTGGGGAACGGACACAATGACAAGACGCGTCTCCTGAATAATGGGAGCTGTCTGTGCTCGTCCGACACTGAGTTACAGCGCTGGTAATGAAAGGTTACAAAAAATAATCAATAAAGAAGTTTAAAAAAAATACATAAAAATAAATAATAAAATAAATAAAAAATAATAAATAAAAAGAACATAATAATAATATAAATAAAAATAATAAATAAAAAATAATAGATAAAATAAATACATAAATAAAAAATAAGAACAAAAATAAAATAATTATAAAATAATAAATAAAAAAACATAATATAAGTAATAAATAAAAAAAATAATAGATTGAATAAATAAATAAAAAATAAGAACAAAAATAAAATAATTAAAAAAAATAATAAATAAAAATTAATAGGTAAAATCAAATGTATAAAAATAAATTAATAAAAGCATAATATTTGTGAAATCTGAAATGATTACATTTTTAGAAACAATATTCCAAAGGCCACTCAAGGTAGAAAGGATAGATGGGGACCATACAACAGCTGCTTGACTCAATATGAGGGTGTAGTACACTAATTGGTTACAATATTTAAAGGCACAGTACACCTATTAGTTGCAGTTTCTTGAAAGCACATCCTCATAGTGGTTACAGATCTACAGTCCAGATGGACCATAACAGTAACAGTACTCATGTAGAGACGCTCTCTCGTTAACTATTTACATTTTATTTATTACAATCCATAACTAGTTCCAAGGGGGACCTCCCTGATCAATCGGTGATGTAAGGTTTGAGGTCCATAGACTTCCATTACTCCTTCTGATGCTCCAGTGTTCCCAGGGCCTGATGCAGAGGCAGGCTGTAACCTTACTGCTTCCTCTCTCAGGGGCCTTCCTTCTCCCATAGAAATTTAGCCATGTTTCTTCACTGGTTGCATAAGAAACGCTCTCATCTGCTTGGACATTTCATATTACTATGGCTGAGTGATCTGCAGCTGTCTTCAGTGATACATCTTCAGTGATGGAGACTCCCTCTCCTCCCATGCCGTTAGGCTGTCGCTCACATTCTCAGTCTCTACAGGTCACTGCAGATGTTTTGACTGCTGCTTCACATCTCTAGTCAGGGACTTTGCTACAGATCTTGTCTGTGACCTCATCTTTTGTGGAGTATGGTCTGTGGCCCTGTGTTTTGCATGTTTACAGTAGTGGGATGTGCACTACCTCTGGTATTGCTGCACCATTTCACCACAGAACACATATTTGCAGTGGCCTGACTTGCCTGCTGCAGCAGCCACTGCGACAGGCTCCTATTTAGCACTCACCCCCAGCAGGAGTGTATCACCCCGACACTGACTGCAATGGGGTCTATTTGTCACTTTTTTTTACTAATCCTTTCAGCAAATGACAAGCTATCTGTATCAGTGCTTGGGCCACACACGGCAGCTGGCAATTTGAGCTTAGTAGATGTCCATTAGTGGTGCATCATCACCATCCAGTGTCTGAATTGGGCCACAATAGGCAACTTAAACACAGTGTAATGAGCGGGGTATGATCTTTGTCTGGCTCTGGCACCTCCTCTTTTTTGGACACATCTTATTACTTTAGGGGAGTAGTACTCCCATTAAGGTGGGCACTGGCTCCCACTGTCATGCATGCAAAATATGGGTGCCTACATTATGGCTGCAAGTTACAGCCCATGCATCGGTGTAACTAACAGTATCCATACCTTCCAACTTTGTAAAGAGACAAAGAGGGACACATTGTGTGGCGCGCTTATCGCGCCGTGGCAAATTTTTTCAGCACTAGGCCACGCCCCTCACTCCACCCACTATACACCTAATCCCACCCAGTCCCCTTACTGCTCCACATAGTAAATATTCCCCAGTTATGTGCCCCCAGTAATATGCCCTGTTATGTGCTCCCAGTAATATGCCCTGTTATGTGCTCCCAGTAATATGCCCTGTTATGTGCCCTCAGTCATATGTCCAGCTGAGCCCCCAGTAATATGCCCTGTTATGTGCCCCCAGTAATATGACCAGCTGTGCCCACCAGGAATATGCCCACATTGTGTCCCCCAGTAACATGCCCACATTGTGCTCTCTTATAATATGCCCACATTGTGTCCCCCAGTAACATGCCCACATCGTGCTCTCTTATAATATGCCCACATTGTGTCCCCCAGTTACATGCCCACATTGTGCTCTCTTATAATATGCCCACATTGTGTCCCCCAGTAACATGCCCACATCGTGCTCTCTTATAATATGCCCACATTGTGCCCCACTGTTATATGCCCACATTGTGCCGCCCTGTGATATGCTGTGCCCCCAGTAATGTGCCCAGATTGTGCCCCTCATAGAAAGTTAAAAAAAATAAAAACCTTATACTTACCTTCTTCCTAGCAGCAGCATCACCAGCAGGACATCGGTTTCTCCTGTCTGGCGGGGGCGGAGCCAAGTCTGTCAGCCGGCCCAGCCCCCTCACCAAGACAAGAGCTACAGAGAGCTGCAGGAGGTACTGAGAGCTGCAGGGGGGACAGGAGGGAGGATGTAAGAGGCCGGCAGCCGATTCCGGCTGTCTGCTTCTTCATGTAACAGGGAACTGTCTCTGCGTCCTATGGACGCAGAGACAGCTGCCAGAGGCCGAGACATACCTCTCCTGTACCGGGACAGCGGGACAGCCACTGCAATCCGGGACTGTCCAGCTGGATCCGGGATGGTTGGGAGGTATGCAGTATCATGTGGAATTGGCCCAACCTATCACCTCTCTCTCCAACTCTCGCACCTCATACCTCCTCTTCTTGTTGCTACTTCATAGAATTCTTTTCCTTGGTTTCTCTGGGAAAGTCACAGGTAAATAACATTTGCTTTTGTCCTCTGCTTTGAGTGGAAACTTTTCTCTTTGCTCAGGGAGCGCTGCGCAGTGACAGGCATGTTGTGGAATAAAGATTAATGGTGGGTCTCCACTTCTGGCTCTCTCTGCCTCCTCCACCCCCTTCTCTGTTATTTGCACCTTTATTTTACTCGCAGAACACTGAATTTTGTTTGATTTTTTTTTCTTCTTTTAGAAGTTTTTCTCAGCCCTTATTGCAGAGCAGGTTTTATATTTAACCGCAGTAAATTAGCCTTGAGTCACTCTCAGATCGCAGCTGCCAAGACCAATTTTGGCTCAGCTGAAACAAATGCAGTGACACAAAACGCGGACTTTTTATAGCTGGCGTTAAAGCAAAACAATGTTTATAGTGGTTTTACTGATCTGACCTCCGCTGTGTGCAGCGGCTCGCGCCTTTGATTGCTGCCTTTATTTCTCAGCGCCCTATAACATATACCCAGCGGTTTGCATGGCATAAGTATACCAAGAGCATTCAATCCATGACATTAATGAAATCATGCAAAATGTCGTCCACCAGCGAGTATAAAGTGGATTATCAGCAGGAGACCCTCACATACCCGAGGCTGGAAAAATAGCTTTATTACTGCGCTGAATTTCATGTTCCTGTAGATGCTTTATAATATGTAGACATTTCTATATTCAGTATCAAATCTGTACAATCTCCACCGCAGATTTACCCAGAGTTATGGGTTCACTATAAGATGGTCATGAATAAGTTAAAGGGGTTATGCAAGAATTGGGGGCGAACAGAACACTTGGCCGGATCTGTAAAGGGAAGCGTACTTCCCTACCTCCTGGCTCCCGGCTACTTCTTCTCCCACCTTGAGACGCTCCGCTGGGCTGAAAACATCCAGTACATTGCCGCAGCCAATCACTGCTTGTGGTCCAGACAGAATCCCCTTGCATCGCGTGACCATTTGTCATGACGTAAGGTGAGACAGTCAGTTCCGCGGTCAGTAATTGTCTGCAGGTTATGTCAAACCAAATGTTTACATCAAGGGAGCCCAATGGAGCATTGCCAAAGCCCCCCTCCCCCCATTCTTGCACAGCCCCTTTAAGGGACGGTTCAAGGTATCAAAGAAAGTTCTCTCGTTTCTAAAGCGTTTTTCTTTCAATTCTTCATCATTTTCAAGATCTCTGCTTGCTGTGAGTGAACGGGAATATTCTCTTATAAAGAGATCCTGAAATTCAGCAGTAACCTAACACTTCTGGCAGCTGAGTGCTTGTTACAGTTGTATCCAGTCTAGGCAATCCTCTGTGAAGGATTAGGCTACTTAGGCTACTTTCACACCAGCGTTAGAGTTTTCCGGTATTGAGTGCCGTCATAGGGGCTCAATACCGGAAAAAATAAAAACGTTTTAGTTTTGTCCCCATTCATTGTCAATGGGAACAAAACGTAACTGAACAGAACGGAGCGCTCCAAAATGCATTCCGTTTCGTTTAGTTGCGTTTTCAGACCGGAGAGCAAACTGCAACATGGTGTATTTTGCTTTCCGTCCTGGGATGTGGAGCAAGACGGATCCGTCATAACCCCCAATGCAAGTCAATGGGAAGGATACGTTTTCTCTGACACAATCTGGCACAATAAAAACCGGATCAGTCCCCCATTGACTTTCAATGGTGTTCATGACGAATCTGTTCCGGCAATGTTAAAGATAATACAACCGTATCCGTTCATAACAGATCCAGACGGTTGTATTATCAGTAACAGAAGTGTTTTGCTGAACCCTGTCGGATCCAGTAAAAACGTTGGTGTGAAAGTAGTCTTATTGTGCAAATCTCCATCTGGTCCTGGATATAACGTTACAATGTATCAATGCAGGTGGAATGTATTAGCTTCTAGCTTTTTATCTCATAGTTGATTGTCTGGACTGAATATGATAATTGTAAGTTAGTTATAGTTGGTATTAGACGTGTACAGATTACAGGCTCTGGGTGAAAACAAGAATGTTTCCATTCATTGCCAGCAAGGAAAGATATTGAAAATGAAACATAAACTACATAAAAAATTTGCTGAATATTTTGTTCTAAAAAGAAACTGTTTCAATGATGTATTTTCTTTCTATGTGTGTAAATGTGCTAAATAAAAGATGTACATTTTTACATCACTAATGGGGTTGATCCCCTGCTGCTCCCTTTCTGACTTTTCCCGACCCTTCTCCTGTTTCCACTTTCTAGTCCCTCTGAACAGGAAGGAATTGATCACTGAGGTCGGTCACCCCTGCGGCCAGTGATTGGCTGAGCAGTCATTCCCTGTGAGGGGAGGCAGGAAGCAGAGACTGGCGGAGGACTTATACTTGCAGTACCAGGCTTGGCCTCTTGGTGCGCTGTGTCTTTAATAGATGTTCGTATTAACTTGTGCTGTACTTTGCAGCTGCAATCAGAGGTACAAACACATAACTGACATAATGCCGCCGTCATTGCTTCAATTAAATATTTTATAAAAGTGAGTGTTTCTCCCCAAAACAGGAACAATTCAGAGAGTTATTATGTCACGCCAAATCCAATCAATAAAGGAGAGAAATAAACCGGTATCCAAACTGTCCGCGGCTGGGGAATTATTAGCGGCCTAATGTCCCCATATCTGACCTTTACTGAAAAAACTCAGGTCTCTGTGAGTCTGTTATAGCTTTCACCCCGGGAAGAGCGGCTTCCTAATGAGAGAACATGTTTAATCTCGCCTTTAAGAACAGCAGGACTCGTCTTAAATAGATCCATTATTCTTCTGGACACTTTATATCCATTTAATGAAAAATCATTTCTGCGCTCCGGCGAATAGTTCTTCATTTATTTTATTGCACTTGCGAGTGAGACTCCGATCATTCCCAGATCCCCCAAAATACCACATAGTCACCCCCTGCACCTGCATTGTAGATATATAATGTCACCCTCTATAAAAATCCTCTATAAATATATCTCTCCCTATAAATATATCTCTCCCTATAAATATATCTCCCCCTATAAATATATCTCTCCCTATAAATATATCTCTCCCTATAAATATATCACCCCTATATAATTACACCACCCTCTATAAATATAACATCCCACCATATAAATACATCACCCTTCATAAGTATATCACCCCCCTATAAATACTATAAATATATCACCCCCTATAAATCACACTTCTATAAATATATAATTAAATATATTACCCGCTATATATATAAATCACACCCTATAAATACATCACCCTCTATCAATAACTCACACTTCTATAAATATAAGATGCCAGCCTATAACTATGAAGACATGAAGGAGGGAATACGGGGATTAAACAGCGCTGCACTGGAACTTATTGTATTAAAACAAAAAATAAGATAAGATAGAAATAATATGAATATGTAATAATATAGACATATCACTCCCTATAATAACATGGCCCTCTATAAATATAGAACTCCCTATAAATATAATATCACCCCTATAATTATATCACCTTTTATAAATATAAGATTACCCCCAGAAAATGTAATATCCACCCCCTGTAAACATATAGATACATATATTCCCCAGTATTCAAATTTCATTACCAAGAAGGACAAACCATACATTCTGCAAACTGAGGAAGTAGGAGCTGTTGCTGAGAGCTGCAGATACTCAAATATTCAAGCACCTAGCTCCAATCATGTGTGAGGGGCTTACAAGTTAAACTTTTTTTTAACTGAATAGAAAGTGATTTATTTTAGAATTTTTTGCCTTCTCTTTTCTATTCTTTCGGTTTTATATAATAGATAATTAAATAGAAAATATTGTCCATCTGCAAGGAACCCATTGCCAGTTTAGTGCTGCTGTTAGGGGTTACATGTTATCAGCTAGTATAATACTAGGTGTAGAATTGGGATGACAGTAGGATAGCTCCATTGATATCTTGATAGGCCTGGATAAGGATGTCCACAGAAAAACATTGCCCTGATGGTGGGGATGTCCTCATGTATTTCATTCAGGACCCTCGTCTATTAGCCAGAGCCTAGCAGCTGCCAGGATAGAGGACCCCCCAGGACATTGGGTTCAATGAGAACTGTACAATGGCCCATTTCTCCTGTAGTGGACTGCAAGATCATTAACCACTAACTACAAGATTCCCCCAGATTCCCCCTAATCCCAGGAGAGACAAGCCGGGAACCTTACTGTCCTCCCTCCAGTAGCAGTGGGAATGTTCAGATTTCAGCACCACAATGTGAGTATTGTTACAGAGCATTATAAAAGTTATAATGTATTCAATTACTTATAATAAAGGGAATCTGTCAGCAGTATTAACCATGCCAAACTGCTGACAGCACTAGGTAGGTGCTGGGGATAGTGGTATATACATATATTTTGTGGAGCTTTTCTCATCAGGAGTAGTGAGAATATGACATTTTTTTCTGCTAGGTTCTGCTCCTGCAAGTGCATCCATCATATAGTTATGTCCACTGAGCTGTATCGGGGCTCATTTGTGTGGCCGGATGATCTGTAGTTTTTATTTATTATTTAATTTTCGAGTTTGTATGACTTTTTGGTCACTTTTTATTCAGTATTTTTAGGGAGGTGAAGCGATAAAAAAATGGTGAATGAGCCATTTTGATTTATCTTACCATTACACCGTTCACCGTATGGGATACATATTTTTATATTTTAATAGTATGGGCGCTTTGGAACATGGCAATGTCTATGATTTTTAATTTTTTTTTATTGTTTATTTGTATGCTGGGGAAAGGCGGTGGTTTGAATTTTTATATATATATATATATATATTTTTTTTTTCAATATTTTTAAAGACTTTTTAAACTTTTTTAAAAAACTTTTTTAAAGTCCCCAAGGTCCAAGACAAAAAAAACAAAACAAAACAACAAAGACAAATAAAAATCATACTCACCTGATCCATTTGCTCGCGATGGGCCAGTTGCCGCCATTTTGGTTGAACATCTCGGCCGAAATCCCGTGTACGGTGACGTATGATGTATGATGTATGATGTCACCACGGGCCGCACAAGATTTTGTGCCAGATCTCCAGGCAAAATGGCAGCAGCGGGCCCATCGCGAGCAAACGGATCAGGTGGGTATTTTAATTTTTTTTTTTAAATTTTACACTCCGTCATTCAAATGCGGCATCTGAGATGTACAATGATGCAGAGCGGTGCAATCGATGCTCCCTCTCATTGCATTCACTACCTACAAAGAAATGCATTTTGTGGCAAAGTAATTCGTTACAAAGTAATTTTTTTTTGTCAAATTTATCGAAGCAGCCAAATCCTAATAATATGCAATTGTCAAATTACCATTTGTAGTCAGCAATGGATTTAAAGGGAACCTGTCATCTCTGAAACACCCCCTGAACTAGAGTAAGCGTTGTATAGTGTAAGTGATGCTGAATCCGAATATGTAAGTTTTATCTTCATACTCACTTCCATTCTGACGCTGTGCTCCCACAAACCTGCAGTAAAATGCACTCAGTGGACTCCAGTGCTCACTCACATAATGGAGAGGACTCAAAGAAGAGTCCACTGAGTGCATTTTACTGCAGGTTTGTGGGAGCACAGCGTCAGAATGGAAGTGAGTATGAAGATAAAACTTACATATTCGGATTCAGCATCACTTACACTATACAACGCTTACTCTAGTTCAGGGGGGGTTCCGAGATGACAGGTTCCCTTTAAATACACTGCTAAATAGACAATTCAGTATATTCCAATGTAGTGCTGCCACCTACAGGCCTACATTGTTATATATCTGTGAAAGACATTGGAACCATCCAGCAGGCTCCAGCCTTTCACAGTGAATGAACAGCTTGCCCGATCAGTGCACGGGGGAGCCGGTCCAGGCCTAGGAGCACTCTGGTTAAAAATTTAGCCCCGTCCACAAAACATGTGGTCACCCTTTAGTAAATGTGAACAGCTGAGCATGGCACCACCCTAGAAATGGCACAAAGAAATATAAATTTAGAGCAAATTTCTACAGGTTCCATTTTTCCGGTTCAGCACACTTGATAAGTTACCTCCATTGACTATAGGGCAGCTTCTCCTCTAAGATATGAATGCCACAGTGCATGAAATAGTGAGAGAATACCCACCCCTTTATGTAAACCCCACCCCTTTATATAGGCCCCTCCTCTTGACCAGTCGTGCTGTGCTTTGTTCTACTGACTTTATACTCTTTAATTTGGATGCTGTCCCTTTAAGACACCATTTATCCATTAGGGGACATTGCTTGCCTTTCAGCTCTCCTCTTCACACGCTAAGAACATGTTAAGCACATTTTCACTCTTCCTGATCGTTCACTTGAAGGGGGGGGGGCTTTCTTTCCACAACATAATGCAGTCAGTGATATTTATTAGAGGAAATCATGTATTTGCTTGGAGGGCCGTGATGAGGTGCTGAGTCCGTGGTACCTTAAACTCCAGTCAGCTTTGCAGATAATTACATTTTGAAGACTGAAATTTGCCATCTGTTCGATAGGACGCTGCATTAGTTTCACCGTGAATCTGCTTCCCCCTAATAAGACTGAGCTTTAAAAACTCCGCCGAGCCCCAGCGCCGGCTCCCCCGACACAAAGGGGGGCGGGGGGGGGGTTCACGTGGTGCAAAAACCTAATGAATCAAATCAGTTCATTACTTAATGAAAGCATTTCCATGACACATAGCAAACCCCTCCAGCCTGCTCCACTCTGCTACATCAGCAATTAAAGTCCCTCATCACACAATCCCAATGTAATGAATGTAACCAGATAGGACAATGATGAGTGATAGGGGAGCAGAAGTACCAGTGGCCCCGGGGCCCAAAGACCCGACTATTATAAACAGTAGGTGGGGACCCTATTAGAGAATTTGCTTTGGGGCCAAGGACAGTCAAATGTCAATAAAGGGACACCATTATTTCCAATTCTGCTTATTACTATAACCTCGTTGTATTTTCATTTTGTGCTCTTTTCAATACATCTGTTTGCTGTAAGTGAATGGAACCGTGCTGTTTAGATTCAGAGACTTGAACCCTGCCCAGACCTAACCTGAGGATTTCCTACAATGTATCAGTGTAAGAAATATCAGCCTGGAATCCAGAACACGAGAGATACACTGTAACACTGTAACAAACTGCAGTGGTGCGATCAGAAGTAAGTCACAAGGGGTTTTCTGCCCCAGAATGTATCAGGACTTGTTTTTGTGGGACAAACTGTACTTTCTAAAGGCCCATTTACTATTACATACAATGTAGTGGGAAGCTGGAAAAATCCAAATGAGGTGGAATTTGGAAAAAAACAGAACTTCATTACAGTTTTATGGGTTTTGTTTTTACAGCGTTCCCTATGAGATAAAACTGACCTGTTCCCTTCATTCTCCAGGTCAGTACGATTACAGTGATACCACATTTATATAGTTTTATGGGTTTTGTTTTTACAGCATTCCCTATGAGATAAAACTGATCTGTTCTCTTCATTCTCCAGGTCAGTACGATTACAGTGATACCACATTTATATAGATTTATGAGTTTTGTTTTTACAGCGTTCCCTATGAGATAAAGCTGACCTGTTCCCTTCATTCTCCAGGTCAGTACGATTACAGTGATACCACAATTATATGGTTTTATGGGTTTTGTTTTTACAGCGTTCCCTATGAGATACAACTGACCTGTTCCCTTTATTCTCTAGGTCAGTACGATTACAGTGATACCACATTTATATAGTTTTATGGGTTTTGTTTTTACAGCGTTCCCTTCATTCTCCAGGTCAGTATGATTACAGTGATACCACATTATATAGATTTATGAGTTTTGTTTTTACAGCGTTCCCTATGAGATAAAACTGACCTGTTTCCTTCATTCTCCAGGTCAGTATGATTATAGTGATACCACATTTATATAGTTTTATGGGTTTTGTTTTTACATTGTTCTCTATGAGATAAAACTGACCTGTTCTCTTCATTCTCCGGTCAGTACGATTACAGTGATACCACATTTATATAGTTTTATGGGTTTTGTTTTTACAGAGTTCCCTATGAGATAAAACTGACCTGTTCTCTTCATTCTCCAGGTCAGTACAATTACAGTGATACCACATTTATATAGTTTTATGGGTTTTGTTTTTACATTGTTTCCTATGAGATAAAACTGACCTGTTCTCTTCATTCTCCGGTCAGTACGATTACAGTGATACCACATTTATATAGTTTTATAGGTTTTATTTTTACATTGTTCCCTATGAGATAAAACTGACCTGTTCCCTTCAATCTCTGGGTCAGTACAATTACAGTGATACCACATTTATATAGTTTTATGAGTTTTGTTTTTACAGCGTTCCCTATGAGATAAAACTGATCTGTTCTCTTCATTCTCCAGGTCAGTACGATTACAGTGATACCACATTTATATAGTTTTATGGGTTTTGTGTTTACAGCGTTCCCTATGAGATAAAACTGACCTGTTCTCTTCATTCTCCAGGTCAGTACGATTACAGTGATACCACATTTATATAGTTTTATGGGTTTTGTTTTTACATTGTTCCCTATGAGATAAAACTGAACTGTTCTCTTCATTCTCCAGGTCAGTACGATTATAGTGATACCACATTTATATAGTTTTATGGGTTTTGTTTTTACAGTGTTCCCTATGAGATAACACTGACCTGTTCTCTTCATTCTCCAGGTCAGTACGATTATAGTGATACCACATTTACATGGTTTTATGGGTTTTGTTTTTACAGCATTCCCTATGAGATAAAACTGATCTGTTCTCTTCATTCTCCAGGTTAGTACGATTACAGTGATACCACATTTATATAGATTTATGAGTTTTGTTTTTACAGCGTTCCCTATGAGATAAAGCTGACCTGTTCCCTTCATTCTCCAGGTCAGTACGATTACAGTGATACCACAATTATATGGTTTTATGGGTTTTGTTTTTACAGCGTTCCCTATGAGATACAACTGACCTGTTCCCTTTATTCTCTAGGTCAGTACGATTACAGTGATACCACATTTATATAGTTTTATGGGTTTTGTTTTTACAGCGTTCCCTATGAGATAAAACTGACCTGTTCCCTTCATTCTCCAGGTCAGTATGATTACAGTGATACCACATTATATAGATTTATGAGTTTTGTTTTTACAGCGTTCCCTATGAGATAAAACTGACCTGTTCCCTTCATTCTCCAGGTCAGTATGATTATAGTGATACCACATTTATATAGTTTTATGGGTTTTGTTTTTACATTGTTCTCTATGAGATAAAACTGACCTGTTCTCTTCATTCTCCGGTCAGTACGATTACAGCGATACCACATTTATATAGTTTTATGGGTTTTGTTTTTACAGCGTTCCCTATGAGATAAAACTGACCTGTTCTCTTCATTCTCCAGGTTAGTACGATTACAGTGATACCACATTTATATAGTTTTATGGGTTTTGTTTTTACAGCGTTCCCTATGAGATAAAACTGACCTGTTCTCTTCATTCTCCAGGTTAGTACGATTACAGTGATACCACATTTATATAGTTTTATGGGTTTTGTTTTTACAGCGTTCCCTATGAGATAAAACTGACCTGTTCTCTTCATTCTCCAGGTTAGTACGATTACAGTGATACCACATTTATATAGTTTTATGGGTTTTGTTTTTACATTGTTTCCTATGAGATAAAACTGACCTGTTCTCTTCATTCTCCGGTCAGTACGATTACAGTGATACCACATTTATATAGTTTTATAGGTTTTATTTTTACATTGTTCCCTATGAGATAAAACTGACCTGTTCCCTTCAATCTCTGGGTCAGTACGATTACAGTGATACCACATTTATATAGTTTTATGAGTTTTGTTTTTACAGCGTTCCTTATAAGATAAAACTGACCTGTTCCCTTCATTCTCCAGGTCAGTATGATTACAGTGATACCACATTATATAGATTTATGAGTTTTGTTTTTACAGCGTTCCCTATGAGATAAAACTGACCTGTTCCCTTCATTCTCCAGGTCAGTATGATTATAGTGATACCACATTTATATAGTTTTATGGGTTTTGTTTTTACATTGTTCTCTATGAGATAAAACTGACCTGTTCTCTTCATTCTCCGGTCAGTACGATTACAGTGATACCACATTTATATAGTTTTATGGGTTTTGTTTTTACAGCGTTCCCTATGAGATAAAACTGACCTGTTCTCTTCATTCTCCAGGTTAGTACGATTACAGTGATACCACATTTATATAGTTTTATGGGTTTTGTTTTTACAGCGTTCCCTATGAGATAAAACTGACCTGTTCTCTTCATTCTCCAGGTTAGTACGATTACAGTGATACCACATTTATATAGTTTTATGGGTTTTGTTTTTACATTGTTTCCTATGAGATAAAACTGACCTGTTCTCTTCATTCTCCGGTCAGTACGATTACAGTGATACCACATTTATATAGTTTTATAGGTTTTATTTTTACATTGTTCCCTATGAGATAAAACTGACCTGTTCCCTTCAATCTCTGGGTCAGTACGATTACAGTGATACCACATTTATATAGTTTTATGAGTTTTGTTTTTACAGCGTTCCTTATAAGATAAAACTGACCTGTTCTCTTCATTCTCCAGGTCAGTACGATTACAGTGATACCACATTTATATAGTTTTATGGGTTTTGTTTTTACAGCGTTCCCTATGAGATAAAACTGACCTGTTCTCTTCATTCTCCGGTCAGCACGATTATAGTGATACCACATTTATATAGTTTTATGGGTTTTGTTTTTACATTGTTTCCTATGAGATAAAACTGACCGGTTCTCTTCATTCTCCAGGTCAGTACGATTACAGTGATACCACATTTATATAGTTTTATAGGTTTTGTTTTTACAGCGTTCCCTATAAGATAAAACTGACCTGTTCTCTTCATGCTCCGGGTCAGTACGATTACAGTGATACCACATTTATATAGTTTTATGGGTTTTGTGTTTACAGCATTCCCTATGAGATAAAACTGACCTGTTCTCTTCATTCTCCGGTCAGTACGATTACAGTGATACCATATTTATATAGTTTTATGGGTTTTGTTTTTACATTGTTTCCTATGAGATAAAACTGACCTGTTCTCTTCATTCTCCAGGTCAGTACGATTACAGTGATACCACATTTATATAGTTTTATAGGTTTTGTTTTTACATTGTTTCCTATGAGATAAAACTGACCTGTTCTCTTCATTCTCCAGGTCAGTACGATTACAGTGATACCACATTTATATGGTTTTATGGGTTTTGTTTTTACATTGTTTCCTATGAGATAAAACTGACCTGTTCTCTTCATTCTCCAGGTCAGTACGATTACAGTGATACCACATTTATATAGTTTTATAAGTTTGTTTTTACATTGTTTCCTATGAGATAAAACTTACCTGTTCTCTTCATTCTCCAGGTCAGTACGATTACAGTGATACCACATTTATATAGTTTTATAGGTTTTGTTTTTACAGTGTTCTCTATGAGATAAAACTGACCTGTTCTCTTCATTCTCCGGGTCAGTACGATTACAGTGATACCACATTTATATAGTTTTATGGGTTTTGTTTTTACAGCGTTCCCTATGAGATAAAACTGAACTGTTCTCTTCAATCTCCGGGTCAGTACGATTACCTTGACACCACATTTATATAGTTTTATGGGTTTTGTTTTTACAGTGTTCCCTATGGGATAAAACTGACCTGTTCTCTTCATTCTCCGGTCAGTACGATTACCTTGACACCACATTTATATAGTTTTATGGGTTTTGTTTTTACAGTGTTCCCTATGGGATAAAACTGACCTGTTCTCTTCATTCTCCGGTCAGTACGATTACAGTGATACCACATTTATATAGTTTTATGGGTTTTGTGTTTACAGCGTTCCCTATGAGATAAAACTGACCTGTTCTCTTCATTCTCTGGGTCAGTACGATTATTTTAATAGCATGAGAGACGGTGGTGCAAATGACATTTTGTTATTTTTAATGTGGGGTAATAGGTGCAATTTTTAAAAACTTTACTTTTTACATTTTTTCCAGTCCATATAGGCGACTTTATGATACAATTACTATATTACTTCTTCCATACACTGCATTTATTTAAGAATGCAGTCTATGAGAAATTTAATATATTCCTGTAGATCACTGCCACCTGCAGGCCTCCATAGGAATAAGCCTGTGGTAGGCACTGCTTCCCCGATCTCAACATGGAAAAAGCCACCACAGCTGCTGTGGTCAGAAATGACTACGGCATCTGAGGGATTAAATTCTGCAGACAGCGTTTTTGCTGATCACAGACATTAGGCCCAGGTGTCTGCTCTTTTAAACAGCAGAAAGCTGGCAACTATGGCGCTTGCTGCGTACGAGAGTGTGCGCCATCTTTAAAGACCCAACCAGTACCATACATGTATGGCGCTGTTTAGGAAGGGGTTAATCAGGTGAACAACAGCTAAATATAGGGAGATTGTTGGTGACTGATTCCCTTTAATGTCTGTTATAAGAATCAGTTCACACTTGGTAGGTTTTTTTTTCCATCTGACTACAACCTGAAGAAATCCATGTGTTTCTCGCCAATACAACTTTATTTTTATGAATCAAACTGATTTTAGCCATTGAAAGTTTTCGCAACAAACTTGCAGATTATAAATTTACCCTTATTATATGTTTATACATTTTTCAGAATTTATTATAAAAATCTCCACAATTTCAGGATGATGATAATAAAGTCTAAACATAAATATATAAAAAATAAACATTGTAACCGCTCATGTCGTCTGTTTTACTGCTGTGTATGTGTCGGCTGGGCAGATGCCTGCCTGACACTGAGCTGTCTGGACACTTTAGGCCTGAACTACCTCGGGACTTCACCGTATTTCATTACGTTCTCAGGAGTTGGCAGGAGACATTAAAAGTTTGGAGTTGCAGAAAGCGCTCGTCCTCTAAACGAGACATGACGGCGATTTACACTTCACAAATTTTATGACAGTTATTGAAATTATTGATTTTTATGCAAATCCCGGGTCTCCCGGAGTGAACGAGGTGATGCAGATGTGGACAGCAGATAAGCTCTATTGACTGCAGAGTCAACATACATACAGATGGCGGACGAAAATTGTTCTATTTCGTGGGTACACAATGATTTCTGCTCCAAAATAGACTGACAACTGCACACGTAGAATTGTTAAATCACGAAAACCTTCACAGAAAAGAAAAGGATGGATGGAGGGAAAGAGAAAGAAAGAAAGAAAGAAAGAAAGAAAGAAAGAAAGAAAGAAAGAAAGAAAGAAAGAAAGAAAGAAAGAAAGAAAGGTGGAAGGTGTGATGGAGGAAGGAAGGAAGGCAAGAAGGAAGAAAAAGAAACAGGAAGTGTGGAAAAAGGAAGAAGGGATGCAAGAAAATAAAGAAGAAAGTAAGGAAAGGATGAAAGACATAGGGTGTAGCTATAGGGGGTGCAGAGGTAGCAGTCATTACCGGGCCCAGGAGCCTGAGGAGCTCAAAAACCCCTGTGCCACATAAGAAGACACCGGTATTATAGAAGTTACGCCTCTGGCTGGAGATAAGGGGTGAGGTCAAGAATCTGAAATGGGGGGGAGAGGATTTCAATTTTTGCCTCAGGCATCATGCAGGCTATGTGCTCCCCTGCCCCTGACCACAATGCACTGAGGGAACAGGGGGAAGAAAGAAAGAAAGAAAGAAAGAAAGAAAGAAAGAAAGAAAGAAAGAAAGAAAGAAAGAAAGAAAGAAAGAAAGAAAGAAAGAAAGAAAGAAAGAAAGAAAGAAAGAAAGAAAGAAAGAAAGAAAGAAACCACCACATCTGCTATTCCCTGCTGCTTATTTCCCTACTGACACTACCATTACCGCTACACAGTCACCACTACACACATCTTCTACTTAGTTCTGCTGCCATGATACCACTGCTGCTGTCTGCCTGCCTACAATCATGTTTTGTACCATATGGATGCTGCTGCCACCACCACTACATCTGCCACTACTATTACCGCTACACAGTCGCCACTACTATTACTACACACATCTTCTCCTTTGTATGTTCTATGCTGCTTCTGCTGCCATTACTATTGCCGTCACATTCCAAGATCCAGAGCGTCACTCTTACATATTTTACTATTACTGTCATTGCATTTAAGATCTTAAAAGGAAGATGTGTGTGTGGGGGGGTAGATTAGAAAAGATTTGTAAAAATAAATAAAATGAAACAGAAAGATATAAAATATAAGAGTCCGGAGAGACCTCGGTGTCAAACATCAATTTTCAGGCCAATTAGATTTGATTTTGATAGAATTGATTCAACCAAGAATCAATTTTTTGAAAAATTTTACAAATAGGACACAAACCCATTTTAAAAAGTTTTCTCCTCTGTGATATAGCGCTGTGTCCCGTGCCTGTGACTCTATTAGATGAAGCTACAATTCCCACAGGACTCCGCTATGTTAAATGACCAAATACATAATGCAGGAGGATTTCTCGGAGGAGCCTAAATACAGATTACAAATTAAACAGGTATTATTATGCTTCCCTTCACACAAATTAACTAGGAATCAAATGAAATTTCCAAGATGTAAATCAGAGAGCGGCAACGAGCAACTCAAGCAAAACAAATGAAATCATCTGCATTTTCTTCTAATTAGATCTCCCGAAATGCTCGCTCATCATCGCGGTTCAGAGTCACATCCAGACCAGATGCGGAGGTCGCCTGAATGACAGTGCAGAGCCATGTCCGTGATGTAGAGGACGTCTGCGATGTGGAGGCTGCTGACCCGCTGACCCAGGTGGATACGTGGACCCACATTTACTGATCCTGGCTGATCTGTAGATGACGGTAGACAGTCTGAGAGCACCACATGTATCACAGGCTGATGCTGGATCTGGAGCCTCCTCAGTTTCTACCACCTACTGTATGTATTGGCTGAGCTTATGCTGAAAATTCAGCTTCTGTCCTGAAAATCTGTCCTGAAGGACCAAAATTCTACCAATTGAGACAATGGAAGTAAAGTGTTACCAGTAGAACTTTCATCTCTTTAATCTTCAGTTGCAGGCAGGGGCGCACCACCAAAGCCAGGTGAGGCACCTCAGACAGCACCAGAAAAGGCAAGAGGGGGGCAGCGCAAAGGCCATGGGCAATGAGAGCTTTCATTGTGGCAAAGGAGTTAGGTTAAGAAATTAGAAGGTGGGGGGGGGGGGCAGGTGCATCCCTGGTTGTGGGTCAGTTCTAGCTCATTTTTATTCCTTTTCCTCTTCATCCACCTCATCTATCATTTCCTCTTCTTTTTCCTCTTCTTCTTCCCCTCCAATTTTCACTTTTTCTCTTCTTCATTCTTTTCCTCTTCTTCCTCTGCCTCTTTCTTCTCCCTTTCTTCCCCACCTCCTCTACTTCCTCTTCTTCTTCCTCCTCCTCTTTTTCTTCTTCTTGATCTTCTTCTTCATCATCATCATCATCAATCTCTTCTTCTTCCTCCTCCACTCTCTCTTATTATTGTTTCTTTTCCTTCTCTTCCCCTTCATTTTCTTGTTCTTCCTGTTCTTTTCTTTCCTCTACTTCCTCTTCTTCTCCCTTCTTCTCCTCTTCCTTCTCCTTTTTTTATTCTTGAACCTCTTCTTCATTATCATCCTTTTCTTCTTCCTCCTCCACTCCTTCTTTCTGTTCTTTCTTTTCCTTTTCTTCCCCTTCATTTTCTTGTTCTTCCTGTTCTTTTCCCTCCTTTACTTCCTCTTCTTCTCCCTTCTCCTCTTCCTCTTCTCCTCTTTTTCTTATTCTTGAACTTCCTCTTCATCATCATCCTCTTCCTCCTCCACTCCCTCTTCTTATTCTTTCTTTTTCTTCTCTTCCCCTTCATTTTCTTGTTCTTCCTGTTCTTTTTCCTCCTCTACTTCCTCTTTGTTCTTGTCTTCTTTTTCTATGTTGTTCCTTGTTACTCTGGAAAGAATCTAAGAAAAAAATTCCTCATCCACCTTTGGTAAGCAGACAGTATCACACAGGATGGGATTAGATACAGCGACTTAGCAGACAGTATCACACAGAATTGGATATATCAACTCAGCAGACAGTATGCGCAGGATAGGATTAGATACACCTCCTGGTCAGCAGACAGTATCACACAGGATGGGATTAGATACAGCGACTTAGCAGACAGTATCACACAGAATTGGATATATCAACTCAGCAGGCAGTATGCGCAGGATAGGATTAGATACACCCTCTGGTCAGCAGACAGTATCACATAGGATAAGATTAGATACACCTCCTGGTCAGCAGACAGTGTCACACAGGATAGGATTAGATACACCTCCTGGTCAGCAGACAGTATCACACAGGATAGGATTAGATACATCTCCTAGTCAGAAGACAGTATCACACATGACAGGATTAGATACACCCCCTGAACAGCAGACAGTATCACACAGGATAGGATTAGATACACCTCCTGGTCAGGAGACAGTATCACACAGGATAGGGTTAGATACACCTCCTGGTCAGCAGACAGTATCACACAGGATAGGGTTAGATACACCTCCTGGTCAGCAGACAGTATCACACAGGATAGGATTAGATGCACCTCCTAGTCAGAAGACAGTATCACACAGGATAGGATTAGATACACCTCCTGGTCAGCAGACAGTATCACACAGGATAGGGTTAGATACACCTCCTGGTCAGCAGACAGTATAACACAGGATCGGATAAGATACACCTCCTGGTCAGTAGACAGTATCACACAGGGTAGGATTAGATACACCTCCTGGTCAGCAGACAGTATCACACAGGGTAGGATTAGATACACCTCCTGGTCAGCAGACAGTATCACACAGGGTAGGATTAGATACACCTCCTGGTCAGCAGACAGTATCACACAGGATAGGATAGGATACACCTCCTAGTCAGCAGACAGTATCACACAGGATAGGATTAGATACACCTCCTGGTCAGCAGACAGTATCACACATGACAGGATTAGATACACCCCCTGATCAGCAGACAGTATCACACAGGATAGGATTAGATACACCTCCTGGTCAGCAGACAGTATCACACAGGATAGGATTAGATACACCTCCTGGTCAGCAGACAGTATCACACAGGGTAGGATTAGATACACCTCCTGGTCAGCAGACAGTATCACACAGGATAGGATTAGATACACCTCCTGGTCAGCAGACAGTATCACACAGGGTAGGATTAGATACACCTCCTGGTCAGCAGACAGTATCACACAGGATAGGAGAGGATACACCTCCTAGTCAGCAGACAGTATCACACAGGATAGGATTAGATACACCTCCTGGTCAGCAGACAGTATCACACAGGGTAGGATTAGATACACCTCCTGGTCAGCAGACAGTATCACACATGACAGGATTAGATACACCCCCTGATCAGCAGACAGTATCACACAGGATAGGATTAGATACACCTCCTGGTCAGCAGACAGTATCACACAGGATAGGATTAGATACACCTCCTGGTCAGCAGACAGTATCACACAGGATAGGATTAGATACACCTCCTGTCCTGCTTACTGTTCTTAGTGATGATGTAATGTCATCCCTATGTTATTTTTTCCTGCACATGAACTATATCTATCAGTAATCACTGGAATCTGATTGGACGCTGGGGGTGATGTCATCACTTCCTTTAGTCAGGATCATAATTCATTAATCTGTTATTAACAGTTGCTGCTCTAAAACATCCCAAACCTCAGACTGTAGAATATTACCCACAAAATGTCACCGCAGCGAAAAACTGTCGAAAAACTCATTTCCACAATGTTTTGTCTTGAAAGTCACAGCATGAAAAGTATATATACATAGTAAAGTGCTTTATAGCCGCTCGTAATGCCGATGAAAATTGAATTTCACCATCGTCAAATATTGAATTTATGAATATGAATGAGGAGATGTAACATCGGACTGCCAGGGAAAAGGGGAAGAAGGCAGAAGAAGGAGCGTCATGAAGGGGCGAGACCCCTGGAATATCACCAGGAGTCATAGATACAAAGTAACCGTATGGAGGAGGCGTCATAGATACAAAGTAACCGTATGGAGGAGGCGTCATAGATACAAAGTAACCGTAAGGAGGATGCGTCATAGATACAAAGTAACCGTATGGAGGAGGCGTCATAGATACAAAGTAACCGTAAGGAGGAGGCGTCATAGATACAAAGTAACCGTATGGAGGAGGCGTCATAGATACAAAGTAACCGTAAGGAGGAGGCGTCATAGATACAAAGTAACCGTAAGGAGGATGCGTCATAGATACAAAGTAACCGTAAGGAGGAGGCGTCATAGATACAAAGTAACCGTATGGAGGAGCCGTCATAGATACAAAGTAACCGTATGGAGGAGCCGTCATAGACAAAAAGTCACCGTATGGAGGAGGCGTCATAGATACAAAGTAACCGTATGGAGGACCCATCATAGATACAAAGTAACCGTATGGAGGAGGCGTCATAGATACAAAGTAACCGTATGGAGGAGCCGTCATAGATACAAAGTCACCGTATGGAGGAGGCGTCATAGATACAAAGTAACCTTATGGAGGAGCCGTCATAGATACAAAGTAACCGTAAGGAGGAGGCGTCATAGATACAAAGTAACCGTAAGGAGGAGGCGTCATAGATAGAGATGAGCGAGTAGTGTTCGATCGAGCCGGTATTCGATCGAATACTACGCTATTCGGCATACTCGATTTCAATCGAATATAACGGCGATGGCGCACTTAGAATTCGTTTCCCCTCCCACCTTCCCTGGCGCTCTTTTTCCACCAATCAACATGTATGACAGGCCCGCGGAGCACGCTGCCAGCGCGAAAACAGCGTCTACATGGATTGGCTGGAAAAACCATGTGACCTTGAATATTAAAAACTCAGCTCTTCCTGCTCGTTCGCATATGCTGCGTGAACTTAGTCAGGGACAGAGGCTGGAGAAGGGACAGATAGGTTTTAACTGTTGGACAGGCAGGAGCGTGATTAAAAGCCCTTATCAGGGCTACTATAGTGCAGTACAGTGATAGCTTTACTACAATATACAGTCTGCAGAGAACGGCTGCTGTATTCAGGGATAGCTGCTGGAGTAGGGACAGAGAGAGGCATTAGTGGTGTATTAGGTGCTCTGCTACATACCAAACTATATTTGGCACTACTGTTCTGCGTTCTTTTTGGCTGCAAAACCCTGTTATATACCTAGTGTGTATATGCACCATCTGATCTGGCAGTATACGGCTGTGAATTTTATATTTTTTTTTAAATACAGTTTATTTGGCTCTAGTGTTCTGGGTTCTGTGTGCCTGCAATACCCTTTTTGTATACCAGGTGTAAATACCCACCGTCTGATCTGTTAGTACACGGCTGTGTACCTAGAAATATAAAAAAAAAAAGCCTTTTCATTGGCACCTGTACTTTGCGTTCTCTTGCAAAATAATTGTATATACGTAGTGTTCATACACACCGTCTGATCTGTTTGTACACGGCTGTGAAGGCAAAATATTGTAACAAAAAAAAAATAAAATGCGGAGGGGGGCTAGCGGAATTGGACGTGGACGAGGACGGGGGCGCGGAAATGCTGTTGGTGGCCTTGTTGAAGCCAGTGGGGATACAATGCGTGCTGGTGAGGGTCAGCCAGGATCCCACTCATCCAGAATCCCTGCCTTTATGGGACAGTTAAGCAGGGGGCGGGTTACACCGCTGTTGAGGCCTGAGCAGGTTGAACAGGTGGTGCAATGGATAGCCGATAGCGCTTCCACACAGTTGTCCACCAGCCAGTCATCCACACAGTCTCACTCTGACCCTCCTTCCTCCACACCTGGCCAACAGAGTCATCCCACCATTGACCCCTCCCAGGAGCTCTTTTCGGGTCCTTTTTCAGATGTGCTGGAAGAATCCCAGGAGCTAGCAGAGGAATTTGTTTGTAGTGATGCCCAACCACTTGAGTATTCGCCATCTCCTGCTGATGTGGACCCTGAACCAGCATCTGTTATCATGAGCGATGATGATGATGAGACGCAGTTGCCATCAAGGGAGGCTGTTGGAATGTCCAGTGGGCAGGAGGAGGAGCAGAGTGAGGAAGTGGAAGAGGAGGTGGTGGATGACGAAATGACCGACCCCACTTGGCCAGGGGGTGATGTCCAGCGGGGAAAGCAGTGGAGAGGTGGTGGTCTGCGCAGCACCGAAAAAGGCAGCAAGAGGCAGAGGGATGTCCAGAGGCAGAGGGATGTCCAGAGGCAGAGGGATGTCCACCGGCAGAGGGATGTCCACAGGCAGAGGACAGTCCAGACAGAGAAGTGAGGCCACAGCCAGCAGGGCCGAAGCTGTTCCCGGCAGCGGGCAGTCGCGGGAAGCTCCCCCATCGAGGCCTCGTACTTCTGTGGTGTGGAGATTTTTTAATGTTTGTGCGGATGACAAACTGAGCGCGGTTTGCACACTCTGCCACTCAAAACTGAGTAGGGGCTCTGAGAAGAGCAATCTGACCACCTCAGGCATGCGGCGTCACTTGGAAGTCAAGCACTGGGCTGAGTGGGAGAGAGCAAACGCAATACAATCTGCGCCCGGTCTTGCTGCCACTGCCTCTTCCCCTTTGTTGTGTGCTGCCACTGCGGTCCAGACCTCCAGCCAGGACACCTCCACATCTGCCTCTGCCTCGGCTACTTTGGGGCCTTCTCCTTCAGCCTCCCCTTCCCCCGCCTCTTCGCCTGCACCTTCACACTCCTCGTCCCAACAACTGTCCATCTCGCAGGCGTTCGACCGCAGGCGGAAGTACGCCTCGAGTCACCCCCAAGACCAAGCCTTAAACTGCCACATCTCCGAACTGCTGGCCCTGGAGATGTTGCCGTTTAGGCTTGTGGAGACGCAGGCCTTCCGCGACCTGATGGCGGCTGCCGCACCTCGCTATTCCATCCCCAGCCGCCACTACTTTTCCCGGAGTGCCGTCCCCGCCCTGCACCAGCACGTGTCACGTAACATCAGGCGGGCCCTGAGGTACGCAGTCAGCGCAAAGGTCCACTTGACCACCGACTCGTGGACAAGCGCTTGCGGCCAGGGACGATACATCTCTTTGACGTCACACTGGGTGAATGTTGTGGAAGCGGGGACGGGGTCGCAAAGAGAGACGGCCTACCTACCACCCCCGCCCAAGATTGCCAGCAGGGGTTCTGATAAACCCCCATCCTCTTCCTCCTCCTCCTCCTCTGCCTTAACATCGCCCTCAGCCGCTAGCTGGAAGCGTTGCAGCACTGGCGCGGGGAGACGTCAGCAGGCGGTGCTTAAGCTCATCAGCTTCGGCAACAGGAAGCACAGCGCCCCAGAGGTGAGGGACGCCATATTGCAGCAGACGGAGATGTGGCTGTCGCCGCTGCAGCTAGGACCAGGCATGGTCGTGTGCGATAACGGCCGTAACCTGGTGGCGGCTCTGGAGCTTGCCGAACTCAATCACGTACCATGCCTGGCCCACGTTTTTAATCTGGTAGTCCAAAAATTTCTAAAGACTTACCCCAACCTGGCAGAGCTACTGGTGAAAGTGTGGCGCTTGTGCACTCACTTTCGGAAGTCAACTGTAGCTGCTGCTAGCTTAAAAAAACTCCAGCAACGCCTCCATTTGCCTGAACATCGGCTGTTGTGCGACCTGCCGACTCGCTGGAATTCCACCTATTCCATGTTGGCCAGGGTGTGTGAGCAGCAGAGAGCATTGATGGAGTACCAGATAATGAATCCACGCATGCCTCCAACTCAGCTCCCTCAGTTTGCCAACCACGAGTGGCCATGGATGGCAGACATATGCAATGTACTGCGTATCTTTGAGGAGTCCACCAAGAAGGTCAGCAGCGAGGACGCTATAGTGAGCGTAACCATCCCGCTCCTATGCGTCCTTAAAGAATCGCTCATCGCAATAAGGGAGAACGCATTGCACGCAGAGGAGACGGGGGTAGGAGGAGACGCAACGGAGCTACACAGTCAGACCACACTTTTGTCTGCTTCTCGGTGGCAGTTGCAGGAGGAGGAGGAGGAGGAGGAGGACGACGTGGAGGTGGCTGTGGAAGAGGAGGAGGATGCTGGCGGCGAGGGTAGCAGTCAGGCTGTGTGCGTCCCATTGGTTCAGCGCGGATGGGGCGGAGAGGAGGCGGAAGAGGAAGAGGAGGAAATGGCAAGTGATCCTTCTGGTGGGGGCAGTGACGTCATGCCTATTCAGAGTCTGGCACACATGGCTGACTTCATGCTGGGCTGCTTTTCCCGGGACACACGTGTTGTCCGGATAGTGGAGAACAAACTGTACTGGGTCTTCGCAATCCTGGACCCCCGGTATAAAGATAACGTCTCCTCTTTTATTCCGGTAGAGGAGAGGACGAATCGATTGCTGGAATACCAGAGGGAACTCGTGCAGAACATGATGGAGATTTTCCCACCCACCATCGCTGGCGGCAGAGAGGAGAGGGTCTCCAAGAGTCCCTCAACATCGATCAGGCCCACAGCCACCAGGGGAACACTCTCCAAGGTGTGGGACACATTCATGGCACCCCCTCGTGCAACTTCCATCACTGCGGGGCCCGCTATCAGCAGGAGGGACAAGTATCGGCGGATGTTGCGGGAGTACCTGGCAGACCGTAACCCTGTCCTCCCCGATCCCTCGGCGTCCTACACTTACTGGGTCTCCAAGTTGGACACGTGGCTGGAACTGTCCCTGTACGCCTTGGAGGTGCTTGCCTGCCCTGCCGCCAGCGTGCTATCCGAAAGGGTGTTCAGCGCAGCCGGGGGCATTATAATCGATAAGCGCAGCCGCCTGTCAACCGACAGTGCCGACAGGCTGACGCTAATCAAAATGAACAGCAAGTGGTTTGACCCGGACTTTGCTTCTCCAACAGTGGAAAGCAGCCAAAAGTGAAGTGCCATCTGTATGAAGTGCCATTTCCTCCTCCACCTCCTCCTCCTCCTTAACCGCCGTAGAATTGCTCCGTAAATAAAAAAAATTTATATATTTATGGCTCACCTCTTGGGCCTCCACAAAATTTTTAAGAGGTCTCACCTCTTGGGCCGCCACATAATTTTTAAGAGGTCTCACCTCTTGGGCCTCCACATAATTTTTAAGAGGTCTCACCTCTTGGGCCTCCACATAATTTTTAAGAGCTCTCACCTCTTGGGCCTCCACATAATTTTTAAGAGCTCTCACCTCTTGGGCCTCCACATAATTTTATCGAGGTCTCACCTCTTTGGCCTCCACATAATTTTATCGAGGTCTCACCTCTTGGGCCTCCACATAATTTTTAAGAGGTCTCACCTCTTGGGCCTCCACATAATTTTTAAGAGGTCTCACCTCTTGGGCCTCCACATAATTTTTAAGAGGTCTCACCTCTTGGGCCTCCACATAATTTTATCGAGGTCTCACCTCTTGGGCCTCCACATAATTTTTAAGAGGTCTCACCTCTTGGGCCTCCACATAATTTTTAAGAGGTCTCACCTCTTGGGCCTCCACAAAATTTTTAAGAGGTCTCACCTCTTGGGCCGCCACATAATTTTTAAGAGGTCTCACCTCTTGGGCCTCCACATAATTTTTAAGAGGTCTCACCTTTTGGGCCTCCACAAAATTTTTAAGAGGTCTCACCTCTTGGGCCGCCACATAATTTTTAAGAGGTCTCACCTCTTGGGCCGCCACATAATTTTTAAGAGGTCTCACCTCTTGGGCCTCCACATAATTTTTAAGAGCTCTCACCTCTTGGGCCTCCACATAATTTTTAAGAGGTCTCACCTCTTGGGCCTCCACATAATTTTTAAGAGGTATCACCTCTTGGGTCTCCACATAATTTTTAAGAGGTCTCACCTCTTGGGCCTCCACATAATTTTTAAGAGGTCTCACCTCTTGGGCCTCCACATAATTTTTAAGAGGTCTCACCTCTTGGGCCTCCACACAATTTTTAAGACGTCTCACCTCTTGGGCCTACAAACAATTTTTATTATGGCTCACCTCTTGGGCCTTAATACAATTTTTAAGAGGTCTCACCTCTTGGGCCTCCATATAATTTTTTCGAGGGCTCACCTCAAGCTAACTTTGCGCACTCATTAAAATATTTTCACAACAAGGACCTAAGAGCCCTCGATGGGAGAGCTTTGTGTGGGGGCCTGTTATAGGGAAGAGATGCGGCCCTGTGGGCTCTAGCCTGCCTTCTCCATGAGCCTCTGGCCAGCCCACGGCCTCTTCCTGCCTTTTGCGGTCCTACGCATCCCTCAACATCCCCACTGCTTTACCTGCTAGACATGACACTGGGCCAGGTCGGGTCACTGACATCTCAAGCGCCAACAATTTGGGCATTTTAAGGCTTCTGCATGTGTTTGAGTTGTTTTTACATTTTAAAGAAGACATGTCTGACCACATCTCACACACACACACACAATGACAATTAGGGGTGGGGTCTATTTGCTTTCCCCTTTGCCTATGCCATCTGTGGTTGTCATAGGCAACGTGATTTTAAGGGGTGCAGAATTTTATCTTCTTTTTTATCTAGTTTGGCTTGGGGTCCATGGCAATGTAGAGGAAAGAAGGTTTCCTTGTATGGTCTCACTTTACAGAGAGGTTACATTGTCTTTGGAGTGTATTGTTGAGAGGCTGTGATAGTGGCGTAATAGTGCGACTTGGGCGCGTTATATGCACCCAGACATGCTTCCCCTGCTGTCCCAGTTGCATTCCAGCAGTGTTGGCATCCTTTTCTGAGGTTTCAGGGTGGACTTGGTGACCTCCAAGTGGTCGAATTGAGATTTCCAAGTGGCGAGCATTTTTTTCCCATAGACTTTAATGGGATTCGATATTCGGTCGAATAGTCGAATTTCGCGGTCTATTCGAATCGAATTTCGAACTTTCGAATATTTCACTACTCGTTCATCTCTAGTCATAGATACAAAGTAACCGTAAGAAGGAGGCATCATAGATACAAAGTAACCGTAAGGAGGAGGCATCATAGATACAAAGTAACCGTAAGGAGGAGGCGTCATAGATACAAAGTAACCGTAAGGAGGAGGCGTCATAGATACAAAGTAACCGTAAGGAGGAGGCATCATAGATACAAAGTAACCGTATGGAGGAGGCGTCATAGATACAAAGTAACCGTAAGGAGGAGGCATCATAGATACACAGTAACCGTATGGAGGAGCCGTCATAGATACAAAGTAACCGTATGGAGGAGCTGTCATAGACACAAAGTAACCGTAAGGAGGAGCCGTCATAGACACAAAGTAACCGTATGGAGGAGCCGTCATAGACACAAAGTAACCGTATGGAGGAGGCGTCATAGATACAAAGTAACCGTATGGAGGAGCCGTCATAGATACAAAGTAACTGTATGGAGGAGGCGTCATAGACACAAAGTAACCGTATGGAGTAGGCGTCATAGACACAAAGTAACCGTATGGAGAAGCCGTCATAGATACAAAGTAACTGTAAGGAGGAGCCATAATAGACACAAAGTAACCGTATGGAGGAGCCGTCATAGATACAAAGTAACCGTATGGAGAAGCCGTCATAGATACAAAGTAACTGTATGGAGGAGGCGTCATAGACACAAAGTAACCGTAAGGAGGAGGCGTCATAGATACAAAGTAACCGTAAGGAGGAGGCGTCATAGATACAAAGTAACCGTAAGGAGGAGGCGTCATAGATACAAAGTAACCGTATGGAGGAGCCGTCATAGATACAAAGTAACCGTATGGAGGAGGCGTCATAGACACAAAGTAACCGTATGGAGAAGCCGTCATAGATACAAAGTAACTGTAAGGAGGAGCCATAATAGACACAAAGTAACCGTATGGAGGAGGCGTCATAGATACAAAGTAACCGTATGGAGGAGGCGTCATAGACACAAAGTAACCGTATGGAGGAGGCGTCATAGATACAAAGTAACCGTATGGAGGAGGCGTCATAGATACAAAGTAACCGTATGGAGGAGCTGTCATAGACACAAAGTAACCGTATGGAGGAGCCGTTATAGACACAAAGTAACCGTATGGAGGAGCCGTCATAGACACAAAGTAACCGTATGGAGGAGCCGTCATAGACACAAAGTAACCGTATGGCGGAGGCTTCATAGATACAAAGTAACCGTATGGAGGAGCCGTCATAGACACAAAGTAACTGTATGGAGAAGTCGTCATAGATACAAAGTAACCGTAAGGAGGAGCCATCATAGACACAAAGTAACCGTATGGAGGAGGCGTCATAGATACAAAGTAACCGTATGGAGGAGCCGTCATAGACACAAAGTAACCGTATGGAGGAGGCGTCATAGATACAAAGTAACCGTATGGAGGAGCCGTCATAGATACAAAGTAACTGTATGGAGGAGGCGTCATAGATACAAAGTAACCGTATGGAGGAGGCGTCATAGATACAAAGTAACCGTATGGAGGAGGCGTCATAGATACAAAGTAACCGTATGGAGGAGCCGTCATAGATACAAAGTAACCGTAAGGAGGAGCCATCACAGACACAAAGTAACCGTATGGAGAAGCCGTCATAGATACAAAGTAACCGTAAGGAGGAGCCATCATAGACACAAAGTAACCGTATGGAGGAGCCATCATAGATACAAAGTAACCGTATGGAGGAGCCGTCATAGACACAAAGTAACCGTATGGAGGAGCCGTCATAGACACAAAGTAACCGTATGGCGGAGGCTTCATAGATACAAAGTAACCGTATGGAGGAGCCGTCATAGACACAAAGTAACTGTATGGAGAAGTCGTCATAGATACAAAGTAACCGTAAGGAGGAGCCGTCATAGATACAAAGTAACCGTATGGAGGAGGCGTCATAGATACAAAGTAACCGTATGGAGGAGCCGTCATAGACACAAAGTAACCGTATGGAGGAGGCGTCATAGATACAAAGTAACCGTATGGAGGAGCCGTCATAGATACAAAGTAACTGTATGGAGGAGGCGTCATAGATACAAAGTAACCGTATGGAGGAGGCGTCATAGATACAAAGTAACCGTATGGAGGAGGCGTCATAGATACAAAGTAACTGTATGGAGGAGCCGTCATAGATACAAAGTAACCGTAAGGAGGAGCCATCATAGACACAAAGTAACCGTATGGAGAAGCCGTCATAGATACAAAGTAACCGTAAGGAGGAGCCATCATAGACACAAAGTAACCGTATGGAGGAGCCATCATAGATACAAAGTAACCGTATGGAGGAGGCGTCATAGATACAAAGTAACCGTATGGAGAAGCCGTCATAGATACAAAGTAACCGTATGGAGGACGCGTCATACATACAAAGTAACCGTATGGAGGAGGCGTCATAGACACAAAGTAACTGTATGGAGGAGGCGTCATAGACACAAAGTAACTGTATGGAGGAGGCGTCATAGACACAAAGTAACTGTATGGAGGAGGCGTCATAGACACAAAGTAACCGTATGGAGGAGGCGTCATAGATACAAAGTAACTGTATGGAGGGGGCGTCATAGATACAAAGTAACCGTATGGAGGAGGCGTCATAGATACAAAGTAACTGTATGGAGGAGGCGTCATAGATACAAAGTAACCGTATGGAGGAGGCGTCATAGATACAAAGTAACCGTAAGGAGGAGCCATCATAGACACAAAGTAACCGTATGGAGGAGCCATCATAGATACAAAGTAACCGTATGGAGGAGGCGTCATAGATACAAAGTAACCGTATGGAGAAGCCGTCATAGATACAAAGTAACCGTATGGAGGACGCGTCATACATACAAAGTAACCGTATGGAGGAGGCGTCATAGACACAAAGTAACTGTATGGAGGAGGCGTCATAGACACAAAGTAACTGTATGGAGGAGGCGTCATAGACACAAAGTAACTGTATGGAGGAGGCGTCATAGACACAAAGTAACCGTATGGAGGAGGCGTCATAGATACAAAGTAACTGTATGGAGGGGGCGTCATAGATACAAAGTAACCGTATGGAGGAGGCGTCATAGATACAAAGTAACTGTATGGAGGAGGCGTCATAGACACAAAGTAACTGTATGGAGGAGGCGTCATAGACACAAAGTAACCGTATGGAGGAGGCGTCATAGATACAAAGTAACTGTATGGAGGGGGCGTCATAGATACAAAGTAACCGTATGGAGGAGGCTTCATAGATACAAAGTAACTGTATGGAGGAGGCGTCATAGATACAAAGTAACTGTATGGAGGGGGCGTCATAGATACAAAGTAACCGTATGGAGGAGGCGTCATAGATACAAAGTAACTGTATGGAGGAGGCGTCATAGACACAAAGTAACCGTATGGAGGATGCGTCATAGATACAAAGTAACTGTATGGAGGATCCATCATAGACACAAAGTAACCGTATGGAGGAGGCGTCATAGACACAAAGTAACCGTATGGAGGAGGGGTCATAGATACAAAGTAATCGTATTGAGGAGGCGTTATAGATACAAAGTAACCGTATGGAGGAGCCGTCATAGATACAAAGTAACCGTAAGGAGGAGGCGTCATAGATACAAAGTAACCGTATGGAGGAGGCGTCATAGATACAAAGTAACCGTAAGGAGGATGCGTCATAGATACAAAGTAACCATATGGAGGAGGCGTCATGGAACCCTGTTATATGTGGGAGGTGTCAGCTCTTTATATGAGGTCTGTGTATACATTGTAGCAGAATCCACCCCTCTCCTGCAGGTTTGATGGCTCTGGATACTTAGTAACCACCGGCCCCGTTGTCCGGGTGACCACCAATTGTCTACACACTCAGGTAGTTACAGGAGGTTCTGTTCTTTGTACAGGAGAACGCCCCTCCATACAGCGCAGACGTGAGCATTAGAAGATGGCATGAGAAATGACGCAGAATCAGGACAAGAGGAAAATGTGCAGGAAATAATGATTGGGGAGGAGGGGGTCACATTGTAAAAGACATAAACAAGCAAAAACAGAAGCAGCCAAAACCATATACTGTGAGTGCGTCAGGGGTTAAAGAGGAGCTTTCATCACTTTTTACTGTACTTGCTAAAATCACTAACTCATGCAGTAGCCTAAGATTAGAGCTCTTTTTTTTTACGGATCCTCTCATGCGTTGTGGTGCTGTGCCCCCCGTTCAGTTTTTGGTGCTCTGTATACTAATCAATAGCATTGGTACAGGGTGGAGGATACGGCAGCTTTTCTCAGCGGGCGTCTTCTTTTCTCTGGCTGTAAAGAAAAAAAGGGGGTCAGTCAGCACATCCCAGTCTGCAGGTGCACGTTGCCATGGCTAAATACACAAAGGAAAAAAATACATACGATGCAACATCACTCTGCAAACGAAATAAAGTACAAACATGCCACAATAATAGTAAAAATTCTGGTGCTAATTCTACGCTTGTTTAGTAAATATGAGATTCTTGCCAAATATATTTTGTACAAAATTACCTGGGCCCGTCTGCCACATGTCAAGGCGATCTCAGTAAGACCGGAGCCTAACACTAATTCCTACCTGTTCTGTGTCAGGAAGGCCACCATAAAATTCAGGGAGTGCAGGTTCCTTCTCGCTGGCTGTGAGTGGTCCAATCACAGTGGAGCTCCACTTTGATTGGACCGCTCACAGCCAGGGAGAAGGAGACGTCCCGTGAGAAACATGTCCGTCTCCTCCTCCCTGTACCAATGCTATTGCATATATGCAAATGAGCCTCTAGGAGCAACGGGGCGTTACCATTTACACCTAGAGGCTCAACTTTCTCTGCAACCGTCGCACCCTCTGTACTTTGATTTACTTTAGGAGAAGTCAGAACCAGATGTCATCATGTTTCTACTTCCAGGTCCTGTCAATCGAACTGCAGAGGGCAGGACAGTTGCAGAGACTCTACAAATAAAGGCAACGCCCCCGTTGCGGCTAGAGGCTCATTTGCATATATTACAATATCTGTTTTCTCAGCAATGTGGACACATATGAACATGGGACCAACACAAACACCTTCAGCTGCCGAGCACACATGCAACAGGTCAGACAGTGTCATAGGGACAGAACTGCTGACAGATGCCCTTTAAAGAAAGATTTACACTGATGACATCACCACACTGTATTATCATGACTGGGCTGCAAAGATACATATGTGTGTAAATGTGTAATTGTTGTAACATGTATGTTCATAAATGTTTGTAATGTGGATATATGTGTAAATGTCTGAGACGTCTGTGTATATGTGTAAGAATATGTAACATACGTGTGTGTAATTGTCTGAGACGTGTGTATATCTCACATGATACTTGCTGACATTTTCAGTCTCTCCACTCGGAGTCCAGGAGAAAACATGGATCAAGATGAATGTAACAACCACAAGCTACAATGTAAGGATCAGGCCGCAGTAGTGAGGACCGGACACTTCACATTCTGCAGGGACGAGAGAGCTTTCATTTCAGACAAAAATGTTCTTTTTCTCTTAGTCTGCACAGCATTTCACATGTTAGAGAAGCAGTCCGTGCTCCAGAGCTGTACTCTGGAAGTTACAAGCGTAGTCAGCCATTCTGAAGGCTATGGACACTGTAGTCACCGTCACCCAGCCTGTATGTGAAGACCAGTCACCTTCTCTCTTCTCCATCATTTTGTTTGACATGGGTCATGTGACCACAGAAACCAGTGACACATGGGTGGTGCATAATTGGGTCATGTGACATATGGGTGACACGTCACTGCTGCAGCACCCGAGGGGGAGTGATGTAGCCCAGCCGAGGGGATCAAATAAGTGTGCTCACCACCGTGATGAACAAGTTATTATCAGGGGCTGTGGGCAGTTTGATGTAGTCAGAAAACTAATTATTGTTTCATGTGAGGCGCAAATGTACTCCTTCCCCATGCTTTATACTGCAGCTCTGACCTGTTAGGACACGGCTATGATCAGTGACTCTTGCGTCAGCAGAATGTGAACATAATGAAATATTGGAATTAACCTTTAACTGATTCCCACAAAACTCAGACTTCCCAGGAAACAACGTGTTCAGAAAGTTCCTGTAGATGGCAGCAGAGTCCGCACCTTGTCTCCGCGCTGAACCTTCTCTTCCAGGTATTTTATTCTGCTTTGAAGTATTTGAGTTTATAGCTGCGTGACAAAAATGCAAATAAAACTGAACGATTATACTGGAACCAGTTACTAGAAGACCAGTGTCCTGATCAGTACAGGACTCGATCCTAAGTGATTCCTTCTGGTGATGACTGTACCTTGGTGGAAGTTTTAATGTTTTTTGGTGACTTTTTGAAATTATTTAGTTTTTTGAATGTTTTCCATCATTTGCTAGAAAAGACCGCCATAAGTCCTCCTCCCCCACCCCGCACCCCCCATGTCATACCGACAACTATACAGACAACTGATAACCACTGAGCCCAATGGGATAGAAAGTAAAAGGTGCAGCTGACAGATATAGAACGGGTGAGAGGAGGGGGAGGAGTGGAAATAGGGAGAGAGATGAAAGATTGTAAAGGAGTGCGCCCCCTAGTGTTAGTGTAGTGACAGCGGCACATTCCTAGAATCCAGTGAACACTAAGCAGCGTTGTGAAGGCCCTGGTGATGCTCATCAGTGCGGTGGAATATAATCTGTCACCATACTCTAGTGCTCCCAATCCTGCAGAGCCATGCCGACCAAAAAATCTGGAAACAGTGGAAGACTGTCAACATGGCCAAAAGTTGTGGTTTTCACACAGTTTGCTGCTTCAGTGTTTTTGGATCTTTTTGTCAGCTGTTTCTTTGGTAACTGAAGGACAATTATCAGCATTTCTAAAGTGTTTTTACTTCTATTAACAAATCCATCAAGTTTATGCGAGGACTCAATATTCCCAGTGTTCACTAGGAACACTGGGATGCTGGGATATCAGGTTCTGGACCAAATCTGCACTGATGGTATACCATTCTTACATAATAAGTTCTTGGATTTTATCATAATACCTGCTTTTTCAGGATAGAGATCTGTGGAATTTCTTGGCCATGGACCCAAAATAGCAATGTTTTGTTCACCGAGCCACTTAAGTTGTTACCTTTGCCTTGTGACAAGCTCTCCATAATGGTGGAAAAAGCATTGCTCATCACCAAATTGCTCCTGGATGTTTGGAAGAAGTTGATCCTGGATGGTTGGAAGACGTTGCTACTGGATGGTTGGAGGAAGTTGCTCCTGGATGGTTGGAAGAAGTTTCTCCTGGACAGTTGGGAGAAGTTGCTCCTGGATGGTTGGGAGAAGTTTCTCCTGGACAGTTGGGAGAAGTTGCTCCTGGATGGTTGGGAGAAGTTGGTCCTGGATGGTTGGGAGAAGTTGCTCCTGGACGGTCAGAAGAAGTTTCTCCTGGATAGTTGGGAGAAGTTGCTCCTGGACAGTTGGGAGACGTTGCTCCTGGATGGTTGGGAGAAGTTTCTCCTGGACAGTTGGGAGAAGTTTCTCCTGGATAGTTGGAAGAAGTTGCTCCTGGATGGTTGGGAGAAGTTTCTCCTGGACAGTTGGGAGAAGTTTCTCCTGGACAGTTGGGAGAAGTTTCTCCTGGACAATTGGGAGAAGTTTCTCCTGGACAGTTGGGAGAAGTTTCTCCTGGACAGTTGGGAGAAGTTTCTCCTGGACAGTTGTGAGAAGTTTCTCCTGGGTGGTTGGGAGAAGTTGCTCCTGGGTGGTTGGGAGAAGTTTCTCCTGGACAGTTGGGAGAAGTTGCTCCTGGATAGTTGGGAGAAGTTTCTCCTGGACAGTTGGGAAAAGTTTCTCCTGGACAGTTGGGAGAAGTTTCTCCTGGACAGTTGGGAGAAGTTGCTCCTGGACAGTTGAGAGAAGTTGCTCCTGGATGGTTGGGAGAAGTTTCTCCTGGACAGTTGGGAGAAGTTTCTCCTGGATAGTTGGAAGAAGTTGCTCCTGGGTGGTTGGGAGAAGTTTCTCCTGAACAGTTGGGAGAAGTTGCTCCTGGATGGTTCAAAGAAGTTGCTCCTGTATGGTTGGGAGAAGTTACTCCTGGTCTCAGGATTCTTTACTGTTAGGATGTCTCAGTACTCATAGTAGAGTGCACCTCTTCTTCTCTAAATGTCTCAAACAGTTTGAAGGGGCTTCATCAGAGTAAATAACTTTCCTGTAGTCCTCAACAGTCCAATCCCTGTATTCTCTGCAGAATGTCCATCTATCCTTGATGTGTTTATTGGAGAAGAGTGACTTCTTTGATGCTCTTCTTGACATCAGGGACATCCTCCTTCTTCGCTATATCTTGAGGACAGAGCGAAGAAGAAACGTCACTCACTTTGGACAGGCAGTATACTGGACATGCTCCATACTGGACGTGCTGTATACTGGAGGTGCTGTATTCTGCACATGCTGTATACAGGGCATGCTGTATACTGGACATGCTGTATACTGGACATGCTCTATACTGGACATGGTCTATACTGGACATGCTCTATACTGGACAAACATGCTGTATACTGGACATGCTCTATACTGGACGTGCTGTATACTGGTTGTGCTGTATTCTGCACATGCTGTATACTGGACATGCTCCATACTGGACGTGCTGTATACTGGTTGTGCTGTATTCTGCACATGCTGTATACTGGACATGCTCCATACTGGACGTGCTGTATACTGGTTGTGCTGTATTCTGCACATGCTGTATACTGGACATGGTCTATACTGGATATGCTCTATACTGGACATGCTCCATACTGGACATGCTGTATACTGGTTGTGCTGTATTCTGCACATGCTCTCTACTGGACATGCTGCATACTGGACATGCTGTATTCTGCACATGCTCTATACTGGACATGCTGTGTACTGAACATTATGTATACTGGACTTGCTGTATACAGATGCTGATAGCATTGATGCTGTTTTTCTTTAAACACTGTTACACTGTTGCACTGTGGAGTAAGTTTCTTTACCTCCAAGGTGCGAAGGAGGTGAAGAACCATATTTTGATTTTGACAAATAGAAGATGTTATTCATGATCTGTTTTCTTGGCTGCAGAATTTCTATAGGAAATCAATGGTTCATGAGATGAAAACAACCCGCGGCCCATTAATCACGAGTCCAGATTTTATTGTTATAAATTTAATACACGTAAAATGAAAAGAGAACAAATGACGACAACTCGTCACTAATAAGAAAAGTAAATCGTATCACATCCTGGATTAGGAGCGAGGACAGAAAACAGAGGCCGTGAAGAAGAAAGTAACAGCAGGGAAGAAAGTTACTGGCGTGAGGAGGATGCTGCATGGAAGGGTCCTCCTTTTGTATGTGGGAGACTTATTGCCAAATATAGAGGTGTATAGTAATAAGTACTACTAATAGTGAAGAAGTAGAAGAAAGAAGGAGGAAGAAAAAGAATAGAAAGGAGCGGGAAAGAAGAAGAAAAAAGAAGATGAAGGAAGAGGAGAAAGAGACAAAAAAGAGAGAGGAAAGTGAAAGAGGAGGAAGAAAGAGGGAAATGGCAAAGAGGAAGAGGAAAGAAGAGGAATAAACTAGAATAAGAAAAGATTTGTTATTTTGTTATTTTTTATTATTAGCAATATTATTGCAGTTTAAATATTTTATTATTATTATTAGTAGTAGTATTTCTGTTTGAATTATTGTTTTTAGTACTTTTTAATTTTAGTATTTTTGTTCACATTACATTAGTTTAATTTTTACTAATAGTATTATATCTGTTGACATAATTTTTTTTCTCTCATTTTGCAGCTGTAAGTCCCACGGGTACAAAGACCCAAACTAGCAGCATTATTTATGTGGTCACAATTGTGAGCTGCAATACCAGACACCGTCCATAGACAGGAGGGGCGCTGTTTCTGGAGGAAAGCAGCCATGTCTTTCTAATCTTGGACAATCTCTTTATTAGTGGTCGTTCTTGTATTTAATATTATATTCTGAAATAATAAAGAATATCCCTCACTATTAGGAGAACCCCTAGAAGCTCGGGGCTCAGAGCGTCTTCTGCTGTATAACTGTAAGATAGTAACCACTTGATAGAACTTCACTTCATAGTAACAGTAATGAATCCTGTAATACGTGTTTTCATGATTAATTGTCTTACAATCTGCATTTAATTTGTGTCTCTTTAATACTAAACATTAATAAAGTCGGATCAGGAATAAATCCTCCGGTATGAAGATTTACCGCTGGAATCTGAAGGCTCCGCCTGATGCGAGAGGAAAAGAGCAAGACAAAGGGAAAGTAACCAAAGTCCTTTATGGCTGTTATTTTCAGCGTGAATTAGTGTAACATGGTGTCACATTCCACGTGACATGGAGCACCGTGGCCTCCTCACATAGCTGACTGCAGGGGTGCCTGGAGTAAGACCCCCGCCGATCAGATACTGATCATCTATCCTGATTAGAGATGAGTGAAGTTTTGGGAAATTTTGATTTGGCTGCTTCACCGAATTTTACAAAAAAAATTTGCTTCATGACTAATTACATCACGAAGCACATTTTTTTGTATGTAGCGGTTGCAATGACAGGGAGCTGCGATAGCGCCACTCTCATCATTGTACCCCTCAGATGCCCCGTTTATGCGTGATCGCAGCATCTGAGAGTAGAGACAGGGTAAAATTAACATTAAAAAAAAAATTAAATCACGCGGGCTGGCCGCCACCATCTTGCTTAACCACTTCCCATCCGGGCCATTTACCCCCTTCCTGACCAGGCCTAATTTTGCAAATCTGACATGTGTTACTTCATGTGGTAATAACTTTAGAACACTTTTACTTATCCAAGCGATTCTGAGATTGTTTTCTCGTGACACATTGTACTTCATGTTAATGGTAAACATAAGGCAATATGTTTTACTTTTATTTATAAAAAAAATCCAAAAGTTAACGAAAATGTGAAAAAAATCACTGTTTTCTAAATTTTAATCTCTCTGCTTTTAAGACAGATAGTGATACCCCATAAGATACTCATTAATTGACATTCCCCATATGTCTACTTTATGTTGGCATCATTTTGGCAGTGTCATTTTTTTTTTTTTTTAATGACATTAGAAGGTTTAGAATTTTAGAAGCAATTTTTGCAAATTTGCAAAATCAACTTTTTTAAGGACCAGTTCAGTTCTGAAGTCACTTTGTGGTCTTACATAATATAAACCACCCATAAATTACCACATTTTAGAAACTACACCCCTCAAACTATTCAAAACTGGTTTTAGAAATGTTGTTAACCCTTTAAGTATTCCACAGGAAATAAAGCAAAATATATGTGAAATTTCAAAATTTCACTTTTTTTGCAGATTTTCCATTTTAATCATTTTTTTCCTGTAACACATCAAGGGTTAACAACAAAACAAAGCTCAATATTTATTACCCCGATTCTGCAGTTTTCAGAAACACCCCACATGTGGTCGTAAACTGTTATTTGGGGATACGCCAGGGCTCAGAAGGGGAGGAGCAGCATCTGCATTTTCTAGCATGGAATTTTCTGTCATGGTTTTTAAGAGCGCTAACTTTTTAATTTTTTGTGAACTGAGCTGCGTGAGGGCTTATTTTTTGCGGGACAAGCTGTTCTTTTTAATCGCACCATCTTGGGGTACATCCAGCTTTCTGATCACTTTTTAATCTCATTTTTCGGAGGTTCAGTCACAAAAAAAAGCAGTTTATGGGAATTTTTCTATATTTTGTTTTACACCATTCACTTGATGGGGCATATCGTGTTATATTTTTGTAGAGCCAGTTGTTACGGATGCAACAATACCAAATATGTCTATTTTTTATTATTTTTGTTACGTTTTACACAATAAGAGCATTTTTAGAAAAAAAAAATCTTTTTGTGTTGAAATATTTTTTTTCATTTTTCTGGCTATGATCTTTTGTGGGGGCTCATTTTTTGAGGGATCAGGTGACGTCTTTATTGCTACCATTTTGGGATGCATACAACTTTTTGATTGATATTATGTTTTTTGAGAGGTGAGGTAATTAAAAAATCTGTTTTGGTGTAATGTTATTATTTATTTTTTTATGGCGTTTAACTGATGGGGTAGATCATGTAATATTTTTATAGAGCCGGTCGTTGCGGACACGGTGATACCAAATATGTCTATTTTATTTTATTTTTTTTTAAATGACATATTTGGGTGAAAATTATTTTTTAATATGTGATTATGTGGAACAGACACGGTAACAAAATACGGTCGTGTGAATGAAGCCTTATCCTGAAATTTGGATCGATTTCCACTTTGTTGGATTCAATTCGCTCAACTCTAGTCATCATTATTAAACACTTGAAAAACCCCTTTAATCCTTGTGTAATGAAAGGTCCTGAAAATTTTCAAATACACTTCGTACTTCTATTCCTCACCATTTACCAGATCTCTGCTTGCTGTCAGTAAGTAAAAAAAAAAACTTGTTTACATTCCTGAAGTGTTACTTACAATAGCAATCAGCCCAAACCATCGGCAGCACACATCTCTCTCCTGTCCTGATAACTTGTTACAATGTATCAAATAAAATGTATCCGGAGTCCAGACTGTTTAGCTCACAAAAGATTGTCAAGACTGGAAACAATTGTAACAAACCCTCAGAGTTTCCTCCCTGTCTCACTATTAGGGCTCAGGCACACAAATAGTGAATGTCCCGGCCGTGTCTGGAAACAGCGGGTCCACAATATACGGGCACCGGCCGCGTGCACACCTCTTCACGGATGCGGACCCGAGGCTTGGTGTGGAAGGCCACGTAAGCACTACGGAGGACAGTCTGTCAGCACACAGTGATAAGTGATAATAAGCAGTGTCCGCTGGAAGTCACTCTCTTGTTATCTCTAAGGTCTTGTATTTATAGACATCATACATTTATAGACTTATGTTACCACCACAGATATCAGAAGAAATGTATCAGAGAAGCAAACATCTCATCATCCTCGCCGTCTTAGATACGTAAACGCCACTTGTCCGGGTTTCTCCATGACACATCTCTTGTTCTTCTCTGACAAGCACAACATCGCCGCTGTCTGTTCTCCTGCAGCAGATTACAGAGACGTCTGACAATCCGAGGGGATACTGTTCTCTGCGCTGTGGACGCAAAGCCTAATTAAAATGCAATTACAACATACTAAGAAGAGCGGGCGCTTCACAATGGCTTCTTTTTATTATTTCAGAGTTAAACTGAAAATTAAAAAAAATATTATATCATCATTTATCTGCGACACATTGTAATAATGTCCTGATAAAATTTTGTTATCATCCTCATCATTATCCTCTTTGTATAATCCAATCCCCCTCCTCCTGGTTCGCTGACTCAGCACTCAGTGTCAGTGAGTTCAGCTCTGGCAGTAGCTGGTTACAGCTTTAAGCAGCTCAAAGTGAGCTGTAATACCAGACCAAACCACTAGTAAAAGTGTGGCGCTGTGCGGGGTAAACACCGGAGCGCTCGGCCCCTCCAATCAGCTGAGTGACAGGACCCCCTCTGACCATAAGGCCTCATGTACAGGACTGTGTCCTTTTTGTGGTCCGCTAAGCACAGATCTGCAAAACAGAGATGTGGTCTATGTGCCTGTCATATTTTGTTCTAGACCCACTGACTTTAAGGGTCCACAGTCTGTGCTTTACGGACAAGCACAGGACATGTTCTACCGCGTCAGAAATGGACACACGGATGCAGAAAGTAAATGGATCAGTTGATGATCAGCGGACCTGAATATTCACAAAAATTACTTCTACTTCTACTTCTACTTCTACCTCTACTACTACTATGACTACTACTACTACTACTTCTACTACTTCTACTACTGCTACTACTACTAATACTACTACTACTACTACTACTTCTACCTCTACTACTACTTCTACCTTTACTTCTACTACTGCTACTACTGTTACTACTACTACTACTACTTCTTTTACTACTACTACTACTACTACTACTACTATTGCTACTGCTACTTATACTACTACAATTACTACTACTACTTCTACCTCTACTACTACTACTAGTAATAATAATAATAATAATAATAATAATAATAATAATAATAATATTACTACTGCTACTACTTCTACCTCTACCTCTACTACTACTACTACTACTACTATTGCTACTACTACTACTACTACTACTAATACTACTACAATTACTACTACTTCTACAATTACTACTACTTCTACTACTACTAATATTACTACTACTACTTCTACCTCTACTATTACTGCTACTTCTACTACTGTTACTACTACTTCTACTAGAACTACTACTATTTCTACTACTACTACTACTAATACTACTATAATTACTACTACTACTACTACTACTACTACTACTACTACTTCTACTACTAATACTACTGTTACTACTACTACTACTACTACTAGTTCAAGTTTTTACTGAACTTTGTGAGTTTGGGTAACCGGACCTGAACCCAGACTTTTTCACTGAAGTCTGGGTTCGGGTGATATTATTATTTTCCTTTCTAACATGGTTATATTGTACTGTATTGTAGTATTCTTAAGACAGAATGAAAAGAGTATGGTCATTTAGGGGTTAAAAAAACAACAACGCACACCATCCACTTGATCGATCTGCAGCAGTCTCTTCTATCTTCATTCAGCAGGACCTGCGATGTGCACAATGTCAGCGCACTCACCACATGGGAGAGCGGTGATGTCATCACACATAACGCAGGTCCTTTGACAGGTCCTGCTGAATGAAGATAGAAGAGACTGCTGCAGAGCCATCAAGTGGATGAGGTGAGTGATTGTTTTTTAACCTCTAAATTAGAGATGAGCGAATCTATTCGCCGCTTCGTAGATTGGTATCGAATCTTGGGATTTTTCAGCTACGAAGCGAATCCGAATATTAGGTGATTCGCTTCGCTTTTGTACGCATTCGCTACGTAGTGTGTCCTATAAATTATACGCTATTCTACGTATAATTTAGTTACTCTATACGCTGTTGCATACAAATTTAATTCAGCGATGCAGACTCCTCCCTGGTAGTTCCGCCCCTTTCTCCAGCGCGGGAGGATGACGAGGCAACTCAGGAAATTAAGTTGCGCATTCGTGCGCCTCATCCCTTTTTCCCCCTTTTCAGGTTATTTGTGGAGCCGCTTGAAAGAGGGTTTTTAAAGGAACCTTTGCTGCTTTTTTTTTTACCCATTTGGATTACAATTTTACCTATGTGGATTACAAATTGCGACTGAGTTTGGGACTCTGCTCCAGTTCTATGACAAGCGTCAGAAGAAAAGAGACTTAAACGTGTCCGTGAGCAGACTAGGTAGGTGATATTTAAAATGTTTATATTATACCTATAATAATGTATTTGCACTATTTACCATATATAGGTCTCGAATATTCGCTCTGCCTCTGAGGAGTGCACGCCGCGGCCTCTCCTCGTACGTGCCTGCGTATTACGTAATCGCTTAGACAGTAGTACGCTGAGATTCGTAAGCTATTTGTACGCTCATGCATATGTCTTCTAAAAAGTTGCGTACATTTTGTAAATGAATGTTCGTTATTAGTGAGCGAATGTTCGCTAATAGCACATAATAACGTATATTTTGTACGCAAATACAACGAATCTATTCGTCGAATATACGAATTTTAGGAAAAGTTCGGCGAATGTTCGGTGAATAATTTTTTGAATGATTCGCTCATCTCTACTCTAAATGAACATTTATTTTGCATTTTGTCTTAAGAATGTTATTATATTCTGCTATAACCATGATATAACAGAAAATAATAAAGTGAAGTTCGGGTCCCCATTGTCTTCAACGGGGTCCGGGTTCAGGGTCAAGTTTGGGTCAAGAACCCAAACTTTGACCTGAACTTGGGTTTCATGGGTTCGCTCATCCCTAGTTACAACTACTACTGTTACTACTACTTACTACTTCTATTACTACTACATGTGGTACTGCTATTACTTTTACTACTACTAGTAATAATAATAAAGTCATTGGTGATTTTAATATTATAGTATTTGTATTACATTTAATCATATATTTTCTCTTTTATTCTTTTCTCGGAATGACAATTATTGAACTGTTACTATTAGCCGCAGTCATTTATCACAGATCACAACACGAGAGATTTCTGAATCTTCCTATCAATTTCGGACAATACTAAAACCTGTGAAATAATCAAAGTGAGATCAGCAGGTGACAGCTTGGACCATGGATGAAGATACCTCTGGTCGTCAGGCTAAAGTCCCAGCTATATATCAGTTACGGAGAAAATTAAATTATTGTGAAATGCAGTTAGCAGCAGTGAAATTCATTATTTGTGGGATGGCGCAGGTCACCACCGCCAGATATGATCGGAGAGCGGCTGGCAGGACGCGGACGGATATTGATGTTCTTACAGGTGAAAGGTAGCGTTCTGCTATTGGGTTCGGATCGTCTCTTGTAATGGGCTTAGGTTAAAGGGCAGAAGGAATATTAGAAACTGCAGAGGTTCACAAAGATTAAATAAACCCAGTAATGCTGGAAAATAACTGAGTACAAGTCTCTCTCGATATACTGATCAAAAACAACATAATAAACATCACAATATATAAACAATATAGAATAGAAAATATATAGAAAAATATTCTGACCATAAAACACAAGGGAGTGGAATTAGGGGGCTGCATTTAACCCTCTATTGTCTTAGACCTCATTCACATTTATGTTTTTCACGGATGTGATATTCACATTTTTTGTGTACACAGAACGTTCATACATTAAACAAATATGTGATGCAGATCAAACACGTTAGTGCAGGGCTAGTAATTAATCAGGCAGGGAGAGAGACAGGGAGAGAGATAGGGAGAAAGACAGGGAGAGAAACAGGGAGAGAGACAGGGAGAGAGACAGGGAGAGAGACAGGGAGAGAGGCTGGGAGAGATGCCGGGAGAGAGACAGGGAGACAGATAGAGAGAGAGACAGGGAGAGAGATAGGGAGAGAGGCCGGGAGAGAGACAGGGAGAGGGATAGGGAGAGAGACAAGGAGAGAGACAGGGAGAGAGACAGGGAGAGAGACAGAGAGAAAGATAGTGAGAGAGGCCGGGAGAGAGATAGGGATAGAGACAGGAAGAGAGATAGGGAGAGAGATAGGGAGAGAGACAAGGAGAGAGACAGGGACAAAGACAAAGACCAGCTGCAGGGCCACAGAGTGAAGTGAAAAATGTCTGGAATGGATACGCAAACGGGGCCCAGTTTCATCCAGACCTCGAGCTCTAAAAATAAAGTTGAAGATGGCACAGGGCAGAAGTGTCAAAGGACCTGTAGCCGGAGCATCTACTAGTAGTATTCGCAATACTTGACCGGTGTTACACCAGGCTAACCCACCAAGGCGCAAAATTGTAGTGGAGGAGAAAGTGGATGAGGTAGTGGAGTGGATGGCACGCTCATCTCAGTCTCAGCCGGATGATCTGCTGTCATCTGCTGATACAGTATCCATATGTAGCCAGGGGTCAGACTCAGAGCGTTCCTCCTGCTCCACCATTCCTCTCCAGCAAAGTCCATCATTTTCGTATGCAATTTGTACGCTCATGCGTACGTGTTCATAGAAGTTGTGTACCTTTAACAAATGTACATTCATTATTAGTGCTTGAATGTTCGCAAAACACCACATAATAACGTATGATTTGTACGAAGATTCAACAAATAGATTCGTATGAGGTACAACTCTTTTCTAAAATTCGCCGAACATTCGCTCATCTCTAAAGTAAATGAATCTGTGAAAAACCACTGACACAACATGGATGGCATCATGTTTGGCCAGTTTTTTTCACTGACCACTAACAGAAGATGCTCAGGAAATTAATCTTCAGCTGAGCGGGGTTCGTGAAATACGGATGACACATGGATGGATTTTTTTTACAGACATCAAACAGAAACAGAAATGTGAACGAGGCCTTACAATGCCAGAATCTGGGTCTGAATTAATCAGCACTGAATTTTTGCAGTTTTGCTGAACAATAGGGGTAAAGTTCCACAAAATTGTGAGCATCGTATTAATAACTGCAGGTATACAGGTAGCTCAATAATAAACTGTGACAGCACAGCAGACTCAGGAGAAGCGGCCAGACACCTGGAATTCTGCCAAGTCCTGCAAACATTCAGGGAGAAAAAAATCCATATTTTGATTTATGGTCCTTGGGGATTTTTATCTCATAATATAAACTGCAGGGAATTCTGACTTTTGCCTTTAACAGAAAAGTTGTGAGAAAAATATGAAGATATCAAGTTTATGACAAATATTTCTTTGTATCACTGTCTGGTCAAGACTAAAATAGAAATATGTGAGGGGTTCAAAGTGATAAGAAGGGGAAAGCTTGACAAACGAGAAAAGACTTTGGTGCAAATATGATAGATTAAAATGTATTTGACATCTGGAGGCTATGTTATACTCCAGAGCTGCACTCACTATTCTGCTGGTGCAGTCACTGTGTACATACATTACTTATCCTGTACTGATCCTGAGTTACATCCTGTATTATACTCTAGAGCTGCACTCACTATTCTGCTGGTGCAGTCACTGTGTACATACATTACTTATCCTGTACTGATCCTGAGTTACATCCTGTATTATACTCTAGAGCTGCACTCACTATTCCTGCTGGTGGCAGTCACTGTGTACATACATTACTTATCCTGTACTGATCCTGAGTTACATCCTGTATTATACTCCTGAAGCTGCACTCACTATTCTGCTGGTGCAGTCCACTGTGTACATACATTACTTATCCTGTACTGATCCTGAGTTACATCCTGTATTAATACTCCAGAGCTGCACTCACTATTCTGCTGGTGAAGTCACTGTGTACATACATTACTTATCCTGTACTGATCCTGAGTTACATTATACTCCAGAGCTGCACTCACTATTCTGCTGGTGGAGTCACTGTGTACATACCATTACTTATCCTGTACTGATCACTGATTACATCCTGTTATTATACTCCAGAGCTGCACTCACTATTCTGCTGGTGCAGTCACTGTGTACATACATTACTTATCCTGTACTGATCCTGAGTTACATCCTGTATTATACTCCAGAGCTGCACTCACTATTCTGCTGGTGCAGTCACTGTGTACATACATTACTTATCCTATACTGATCCTGAGTTACATCCTGTATTATACTCCTGAGCTGCACTCACTATTCTGCTGGTGAAGTCACTGTGTAATCCCACCCATCCCCTTAATCTTGACTGTTCATTATCCCACCCATCCCCTTAATCTTGACTGTTCATTATCCCACTCCCTTTGTCTTGGTTGTTCATTATCCCACCCCATCACCTTAATCTTGACTTTTCCTGTATCTGACTGATGTCTTGTGAAATGTCATCCTTCTCCTTCTTCCTGAGTAGGAGAAACCTAAACAAGTCAGTGCAGCCTGGAGAGACAGTCTACTGTGTAGCAGAAAAAAAGCTTCTTGTGACCACTGCAGGTCCTGGAACTTCATGTATCAAAAGTTGATCACTCAGAGAAGGAATGAAGTGGTTCCTAGGCAACCTAGACTATTAAAGCTTGCAGAATAAAAGAAAAAGTGTGGTTTCTGCATTGGTATGCGATGTCCATCATAACAGACACATGCAGTCACTGTCGAGGAGCGCAGCTTTTAATTCATCTGCTGATCTGTAGAAATATTTCTCTCTCTCCCTCTCACCCAATAAATCATCCTGTTAAAGTCTGAGCGCTTCCAATTAAAATATTAAATGAACAAAATTTCCAGCATAACTTTTCATGTGGCTCAAAGTGGTAATAATGTCACTTATGGCTGATTGTTTTCTCGGCTCTTCCTGTTAATCAACAAATCAATCAGGACTTTAATTGAATATGTCAAATCGCGTGTTGTTCTATTTCTCGCAGATTTACTTAATATTCATCTTTTGTAACCCTTCTGTGGGCTGTTTCTGAGTAAGAAGGTAATTTCCATGCACGGTGCGGTGGCTGCTATGCTCGGCGATTCTGAGATCAGCATTTTTCACCGTTGACAAGTTTTAATTTATAATCAGCTTTCTTATATTTCCAATGCTGCAATCACAGTCTTAAGACCTTGAGGAGATAAAGAAAATTAAGGCTATTAACGTGTTCTAGGATTGTTTGATTTACTCATTATAAATTATTCTGGATTTGAAAAGCTCGGATGAAAAGGCCATGGGGGGAGTGCGCTCTGACTGACAGGGTCGGCATCGGGAAGGACAATACAAGGCTTTCTTACTAATTAGCTTATTTGCCGTCCTGACATTTCCCCGATGTTATTATTTAGCCAATAGATAATGAGAATAATAATAGAAAACATCTTGAAGGGTCTGATTTCTGACAACAGTTTGAACACTTGGAAGGAACATCTTGAATGTTAATTGTGGGAAATTTTCTTGACTCGCATAGGACCACTTCAGAGCGACCGATGCAACGAGGTAATTAAGTGAGAAAACATCTTAAAATGCATCATTATCTTCAAAGAGATAAGTTTAGTATCTTGTCAGTAAAGGTGTTTGGCATTGAAGGGCATTTACATAACCACAAAAATAAGATCAGTCAGTCATAGTGACCGGGGGTGACACAACGGGCTGGACTACGATTACGGTTTGTCAGAACGCTGAATTATGGAGTGCTGGGGTCAGGACTCGTTATTTCTAGATTTGGCATTGGGAAATATTCATATTTGAAAGTTTTATATACATAACAAGCAACCTGGGAAACTCCTGAATTAAAAACTACTGGAGCTTCACTCAGCAACCAGTCACCAAAAAATGCCCAGTGAAACCCAATGGGTATAATTGCCCTTAACCTAATGGGTACAATTGCTCTAAACCCAATGGATACAATTGCCCTAAACCCAATGGGTATAATTGTCCTAAACCAAATGGGTACAATTGCCCTAAACCCAATGGGTACAATTTCCCTAAACCTAATGGGTACAATTTTCCTAAACCCAATGGGTACAATTTCCCTAAACCTAATAGGCAAACATTTCCCTAAACCTAATGGGTAAAATTTCCCTAAACCAAATGGGTACAATTTTCCTAAACCCAATGGGTACAATTTCCCTAAACCTAATAGGCAAAAATTTCCCTAAACCTAATGGGTAAAATTTCCCTAAACCCAATGGGTACAATTGCCCTAAACCTAATGGGTACAAATTCCCTAAACATAATGGGTACAATTGTACTAAACCCAATGGCTTGTAATTAACCCAATGGGTACAATTGCCTTAAATCATCAGCTGTGCACCCCTCAATGAACCTTCTTGACTCTTCTGACAGGATGTGTTGCATTTTCCTTTCCCCTTAGAGTCTTTTGAAGTGTAAGGTGATTCCAATGAAACAACAAATGTATTATACCCTTTGTGATAATCCTAGACTGCTCTCGATGGGTCATAATGACATATCTCCACAATGTCAAGGACATTCATGTTGCTTGGACAGGATTCTTGAGATATCTGATATCTAAGACATCTGGTGAACCCTATGTCCACACAGTGGCTCAGTGGTTTGTACTGTTGACTTACAGTGCTGGGTCCTAGATTTAAATCTCACCAAAGACAACTACTGCATGGAGTGTGTATGTTCTCCTTGTGTTTGACTGGGGTCTTAGGGGTTGTCTGATTTTCTTCCAAAGACATACTGATGTGGAACTTAGATTGTGAGCTCCACTTTGGTTCAGCATGTGATGCTAATGGTTGTAAAATGCTGCACAATATGTAATCACTATAAAAGCACATAAAGTAATATTAACCCTATATGATGGGTTGCATCTCCTAGAATATGTTCTGCTGTTTTCCAAATAGTCCTGTCAGCAATGCTACAAATGGGTTTTATCTATGCACCTGCTGCACTTGAAGAAGAGGTACTGTCGGATCTCCATGGTAATCAGTAGCAATGGGTTTTGGTCCGAGTATATGTTCTAGTAGGTTCCAAAAAGTCCTACTGGAAATGCAAGAAGCTTTAGAGTCCATGACATTGCATAGGAATGTTATCTACACTCCTGCTTCACCAAAAGAAAAGGTTCTGTCGGATCTACATGGTAGCAATGGCTTGTGTCTCCTAAAATGCATTATACTAGGTTCAAAAAAGTCCTAAGAGCAATGCACAAGATATTTAACCCCTTAGTGACCAGGTTGTTTTGTGCCTTACCGAACAAGCTTTTTTCTTGCTTTTTTCATCGTCACGTTACAAGACCTATAACTTTTTTATTTTTCCGTCTATATAGCTTTATGGGGGCTTGTTTTTTGTGGGACAAGTTTTAGTTTTCATTGGTATCGTTTTGGAGTAAATGATGCTTTTTGGTTGCCTGTTATTGCCTGTTGTTGCCTGTTTGTTGCCTGTTGTTAAGTTTTTTCAGTGGCAACTATGTATAAATTAGCAATTTTGTGATACCAAACAGATGGGGGAGATTTTTTGTATTGCAGTTTTTTAAATTAAAAAGCGTATTTTCAATGGAAAAAAGCATATTTTTATTTTTACTGGAATTTTTTATTTAATAAATGTATTTTTTTTTTAACTTTTTTTTTTTACCACTTAGTAGTCCCACAGGGGGACTATAATACACAACTTTATGATTGCTTTTAAAATGCAATGCACTATCCCTATAGTGCATTGCATTTTAATGTCAGTGCTATTCTGACATTGACCAGCAGGCTGCGCCAGAGAGGCGCAACCTGCTGGAAACTACTCAAGACGGGTTTGGGGCATTCATCAGACCCCAGCCAGGCTTTACACACATCGGCACCCCGCAATCGCATTTGCAGGGTGCCGATGTGAGACAGAGGGAGCATGTAAAGCGTTAAACAGCCTGGATCGGCATTCCTGCCGGTTCGGGCTGTTAGAGCCGGGCCCCCGCTGCTTGCTGCATGGCAGACCCATAAAAAAAACATAAAAAAGCGGCAGCCCAGCCTATGGCCCCTTAGTGACCGCCTTAAAAATGTGTATGGCTGGTCACTAAGAGGTTAAATACTTGAATCCACACACCTTCTGCACTAAAAGAAGAGGTGTAGTTGAATCTCCCGGGTAGTCAATAGATTCCCAACAGTGTCAACAACCAAACAACCAAGTTCATGTTTTTTTTATTTATTGATTTTTTTTAAAATGTGTTTATTTATTTATTTTTTTTATGTGAACAAAGGAAATCATCTCATAAAATTGAACTTTTATTATGGATTGAACTTTCCTTGTTCAAGTTCAACTGTGCATCATCTGATTATTTACCAAAGACTGGACTATGGAAGAAATTCTTGGTTTAAAAAATGGGGCTTCTGGAGACACCACTGCTGTAAATCCATGTACACTGGAATAGCGTATAAATGTTTTATTAAGTTAAAGGAGTTTGAGTAATTAATCCGTTTCTGGACTGTACCAGTCCCTTATTTAAGGCAACAGGCACCAGTACCCTCAGAAGAACCATTTTATACCCAGAAAACTGATCCATGGTCTCACCATCATGATCTTCTAGGGTCGGGAAGGTGACGGCAGCATTTAACTTTTACATCCCAAGGGATCTTCATGAAATGTTAGTAATATTACTATTTTATGGAGCATTTAGCCCCAATTTAAAGAGACATAGTATCCATTCCACCTTTCCCTATTGTTAATCCCATCTACCGCAGTACACATTGTGCAGAGCTGATATCAGTGCTGTGATTAGCTGTGATTGCTCCGTCCTATAGACTTGGTATAATACTGATTTCTGATTCTTTTTGTAGTTGATGCTCTTATAATTAGAGCGCGCCTGTCTCAGCGTTTTCACCTTCTTTGTGGAAGGATCATTGTTCATCCTTATTGTCGCCTCTTTGATATCCATATAGACACAAGCTTTGTAAATATTAAAATATATTAATAATGATCTTCAAACGGGGAGAAAGTCTTTGATGCTGTTTCCCAACTCCTCTTTGAAAAGCCTCAAATCTTGGTTTTTGTTCCCCCTCCTTGCTGCGAATAAAGACAAGATGTTAATTTTTATTAAAGAGAATTAATATATTATAGTCTGAAAGTCACACGGATTAATCGTCGTCTTCATCTTTTAATTGGTCAACAAAGATTGAATCTCTCTGGGGATCATTTACAAACCTTTTTTCTGTAGATAAGATGAATGCAAGTCAAGCAATTATTGCAAAGGACCTAAAAAAGTCAAACCCACTGATGGACGGGAGCCTTATTGGAACAAATCAGGCAAAGTTACTAAAACTAGGGACAAGACGCCGTGCACTTTGTAATAACTCACAGACAATATCATCATTCACCACTAGACATGATGGCTCATTTACTGTAAGGGATGAACACGCTCTTACACTTTTGTTTGCAGCAGAAAGGTCACAAACGTGTAATTAGTTTCCAACTTTTTTTTCAGCCTGCAGCTCCTTTAGAAAACTATGTGTATCCATAGTTACACCTCTCATATGTGTATCGAGTCCTGTGTTATGTCACTCCCTATGGTCTATTCCCATTGTCTTACAGATAGTAAAGGTTCAAGCAAATGGAAGGGAGTATCATATGTCTACAGGATCAGACTACATGGGATTTGTAGTCTGTAACCATGGAGACACATAGAATTGCATAAAAGCTCTATGAATAAAATAACAAGATTTTTCCTCATTGCACTGGAGCAATTCAGAGGGGCCAATATAGTGTACACATTCCTGAAGACGATGTATAACGCAGTTTAATGCTCAAACAGAGGAAAAATCATCCCTGACGGTGCTCAGAAGTCCTCAGGTGAGACTGAAGTTTGAACCACATTGTAGCCACAATCATGTGACAAAAATATGATTTGGTACCTTGTGAAGGTGTTTATTCTGTTGAATTCTGGCTCCTGCACTGTAGAAATGGAGTTTTAGTTTTTACTGTATCAATATGGCAGCTTTTTAAATGATGTTTGAGACATGTCTGCCTGCCCCAGAAGAAGCCGCTAAAGGCAAAAACCCAGGTTTGTGCTACTACAAGTTCTGCTGCCTCTTTATGAAAAATGCTTTTTTTAAAAAAAATTGTGTAAGATGGATAAAAATGTCTTTAATTTATTCTGGGCTTTTATATAAACAGCCCCTGACAATGTGTGATCTTTGCTGTATATCTGGATATATATGAAGATGAGACTGTAGGAGCAGATGAGGTATAAGTGCTGCACTGGAGTAACACCCCACGATAGAGTACAAGTGGTGGTTGTTTCTGACGTTGAACGATGAGATCTCCTTATCACAATTGGGTTCTAGGAGATGTTGTATCAGGAGCTCCTGAGGAAGGAAGGAAGGAAGGGGAAGGGAAGGAAGAAGGGAAGAAGGAATAAAGGAAGAATAAAATAGAGGGAATAGAGAAAAAGATAACAAAGAAAGAGGGAAGAGGGACGGAAGAGGGAAAACAAGGAAGGAAAGAATTAAGGGAAAGTGAGGAGGGAAGAAGTGAAGAAGGAAAGAAGGAACAGAGGGTGAGGGAAATGGGAGAAACACAGAGCTAAAGGAAAGGGAAAGAAAGAAAGAAAGAAAGAAAGAAAGAAAGAAAGAAAGAAAGAAAGAAAGAAAGAAAGAAAGAAAGAAAGAAAGAAAGAAAGAAAGAAAGAAAAGGACTGAAATATAAAAAAATATGCAAGATGGGAGAGGAAGGAAGGCAAAAGGAAGAATGCATGAAGGAAAGATGGAAGGAAGGAAGAAGGAATAAAGGAAGAATAAAATAGAGGAATATCGAAACAGAAAAAAGAAAGAAGGGCGAAGGAGGGAAAACAAAGAAGGAAAGAATTTAGGAAAAGGGAAAGGGGGGAAGAGAGGAAAGAGAAAGAAAGAAAGAAAGAAAGAAAGAAAGAAAGAAAGAAAGAAAGAAAGAAAGAAAGAAAGAAAGAAAGAAAGAAAGAAAGAAAGAATAGAGGGAAAAGAGAAATAGAACTGAAAAAAGGAAGAACAGAAAAAAGATACAGTGTACCAATCTCATTTATTGTTTATTGAAATCAGTGGAAAACTCAGCAAATTATTGCAATATTATGTGACAAATTCTCCCTTCCCCATCATTGGAGCTGCTTCCCATTAACACCGGCGCCATGGCACATGTCTATCCTCCTTAGTGGTTGGTGTACGATCCCCAGGTAATCCTTCCTGCTACACGATTAAAGTTTCCAAACATTTATCAGAGGACATCACTCAGGAATGTAATGCAATTAAACATGGTTTTATTTCACATCCCCACCATCAGTGATAGATATCAGGCAATGATTCAGAGGAGGCCATCCCTGCACAGAAGATGCACCAGCTTCACAAAGGTCATTCAAATATGTTTAGAAACATTAGCTGATTTGTATCTTACCCTGATGGTGGCATTCGCTCATCTCTAATAGTGACCTTGTCACAAGACAAGATACCACAATTCTGGTTAAATCTGTTCTTTTCATGTCCTTTCTCTCTAATTTTTTTAGGGGGTGAAGACATCAGGAAAGAATATCCCATCACAACTGGAGTCATTTTCGCACAGAATACATATTTAAACCAAACTTCTCAACCTTCTATAATGTCCAAAGAACGCTATGCTACCTAGACAATAGACAATTATTCATATTTAAAATTGTTACTTTTCATAAAAGTAAATGCAAATTCTAGCAATTATACTAAACTAGGAAAAAATTAAAAAACTGAAAGAAAAAGTCAAAGGTTATAATTTCTAAATTTCAAATAGGTACGATATATAGATATCCTAAATGGCATTGCTAAAAAAAATTGTGATGTTCTTTGCTATCATAAAAGCAATCAAAGAAACTGACAACATACCCCAAGGACATGTCTAGACCGTCTGCAAAATCACAGAGTGCAAAGCAAATTTAAAAAGGCACTGAGATGAAAATTACAAGAATTTTATAAATTTAAACTGCATTGTGTTGGAAGACTGTCTATTTATATCAAAGCCCATGGGTAAACTGAAGGTAAATTGGGTGAAGCGCAAAAAGTAAGTAAGAAAATTGATGTTACAAAGTAGAAGGCAGCAAGGAGATTGTAAAGTTAGGAAGTGGACTTTAATGTGTAACCGACGTTATTCTGATGTGCTGCTTATAGTGATTCATATGAAAAATGGCTTAAATTGTTTGGTAATGAAATTAAAAAAAATATAGACAACGGAGTCAAATATCATTGTGACCTGATTGTAAAAAAATCCCTACTGCACTTTATAAAAATAAATCGATCCAGAATGAGAGTCTGAAAATTGCCTCCTACGTACAAGAATATAACTATTATAATACTGCTCCTATGTACAAGAATATAACTGCTATAATACTGCTCCTATGTACAAGAATATAACTATTATAATACTGCTCCTATGTACAAGAATATAACTACTATAATACTGCTCCTATGTACAAGACCATAACTACTATAATACTGCTCCTATGTACAAGAATATAACTACTATAATACTGCTCCAATGTACAAGAATATAACTGCTATAATACCGCTCCTATGTACAAGAATATAACTATTATAATACTGCTCCTATGTACAAGAATATAACTACTATAATACTGCTCCTATGTACAAGAATATAACTACTATAATACTGCTCCTATGTACAAGAATATAACTACTATAATACTGCTCCTATGTACAAGAATATAACTACTATAATACTGCTCCTATGTACAAGAATATAACTACTATAATACTGCTCCTATGTACAAAGAATATAACTACTATAATACTGCCTCCTATGTACAAGAATATAACTACTATAATACTGCTCCTATGTACAAGAATATAACTACTATAATACTGCTCCTATGTACAAGAATATAACTACTATAATACTGCTCCTATGTACAAGAATATAACTACTATAACACTGCTCCTATGTACAAGACTATAACTACTATAATACTGCTCCTATGTACAAGATATAACTACTATAATACTGCCTCCTATGTACAAGAATATAACTACTATAATACTGCTCCTATGTACCAAGAATATACTACTATAATACTGCTCCTATGTACAAGAATATAACTACTATAATACTTGCTCCTATGTACAAGAATATAACTACTATAATACTGCTCCTATGTACAAGAATATAAACTACTATAATACTATAATACTGCTCCCTATGTACAAGAATATAACTACTATAATACTGCTCCTATGTACAAGAATATAACTACTATAATACTGCCTCCTATGTACAGAATATAACTACATAATACTGCTCCTATGTACAAGAATATAACTACTATAATACTGCTCCTATTACAAGAATATAACTACTATAATACTGCTCCTATGTACAAGAATATAACTACTATAATACTGCTCCTATGTACAAGAATATAACTACTATAATACTGCCCTATGTACAAGAATAACTACTATAATAATGTACAAAATAACTACTATAATACTGCTCCTATGTACAAGAATATAACTACTAATAATACTGCTCCTATGTACAAGAATATAACCTAAATACTGCTCCTATAAACAAGAATATAACTACTATAATACTGCTCCTATGTACAAGAATATAACTACTATAATACTGCTCCTATGTACAAGAATATAACTTACTCTAATACTGCCTCCTATGTACAGGAATATAACTACTATAATACTGCTCCTATGTACAAGAATATAAGTACTATAATACTAGCTCCTATGTACAAGAATATAACTACTATAATACTGCCTCCTATGTACAAGAATATAACTACTATAATACTGCCCCTATGTACAAGAATATAACTACTCTAATACTGCCTCCTGATGTACAAGAATATAACTATATAATTACTGCTCCTATGTACAAGAATATAACTACTATAATACTGCCTCCTATGTACAAGAATATAACTACTATAACACTGCTCCTATGTACAAGACTATAACTACTATAATACTGCTCCTATGTACAAGACTATAACTACTATAATACTGCCTCCTATGTACAAGAATATAACTACTATAATGCTGCTCCTATGTACAAGAATATAACTACTATAATACTACCTCATATGTACAAGAATATAACTACTATAATACTGCTCCTATGTACAAGAATATAACTACTATAATACTATAATACTGCTCCTATGTACAAGAATATAACTACTATAATACTGCTTCTATGTACAAGAATATAACTACTATAATACTGCCTCCTATGTACAAGAATATAACTACTATAATACTGCTCCTATGTACAAGAATATAACTACTATAATACTGCCTCCTATGTACAAGAATATAACTACTATAATACTGCTCCTATGTACAAGAATATAACTACTATAATACTGCCCCTATGTACAAGAATATAACTACTCTAATACTGCCTCCTATGTACAAGAATATAACTACTATAATACTGCTCCTATGTACAAGAATATAACTACTATAATACTGCTACTATGTACAAGAATATAACTACTATAATACTGCTCCTATGTACAGATATAACACTATAATACTGCTCCTATAAACAAGAATATAACTACTATAATACTGCTCCTATGTAACAAGAATATAACTACTATAATAACTGCTCCTATGTACAAGAATATAACTACTCTAATTACTGCCTCCTATGTAACAGGAATATAACTAACTATAATACTGCTCCTATGCTACAAGAATATAAGTACTATAATACTGCTCCTATGTACAAGAATATAACTACTATAATACTGCTCCTATGTACAAGAATATAACCACTATAATACTGCCTCCTATGTACAAGAATATAACTACTATAATACTGCTCTTATGTACAAGAATATAACTACTATAATACTGCTCTTATGTACAAGAAATATAACTACTATAATGCTGCTCCTATGTACAAGAATATAACTACTATAATACTACCTCATATGTACAAAGAATTATAACTACTATAATTACTGCTCCTATGTACCAAGAATATAACTACTATTAATACTGCTCCTATGTACAAGAATATAACTACTATAATACTATAATACTGCTCCTATGTACAAGAATATAACTACTATAATACTTTGAACTTTCCTATGTACAAGAATATAACTACTATAATACTGCTTCCTATGTACAAGAAATACTATAATACTGCCCTTGTCAAATACTATAATACTGCTCCTATGTACAAGAATATAACTACTATAATACTGCCTCCTATGTACAAGAATATAACTACTATAATACTGCTCCTATGTACAAGAATATAACTACTATAATACTGCCCCTATGTACAAGAATATAACTACTCTAATACTGCCTCCTATGTACAAGAATATAACTACTATAATACTGCTCCTATGTACAAGAATATAACTACTATAATACTGCTACTATGTACAAGAATATAACTACTATAATACTGCTCCTATGTACAAGAATATAACTACTATAGAGGGCGGAGCCTGGCAGCGAAGCAAGACGGACGTGTGTGTGTGAGCTCCTCATAACACCTCTTGCATATACTGTTTATTTTGCGGATACCATACCACAGGATGGTCAAAATTGGCAAGGTCAGCTCAGGAGACAGAGGTGAGCAGCACAAACTAGATAAAAGCCCTCTAGACATGGAGAAATTCCTACATAAGAAGGGGCCTGCTGCGGGGCAGGGGAGATGCAAGATGGCGCCGAGCGCGCGCGAGGCAGAGGATGAGACAGGAGGTCAAGATAAGGAAGATTTATTTGAGCTGGAGGCGTCTTCGGAGGCTGCTTCTCAAGTCCCTATCTCGAGACAATTCCTGCAACAGACACTCTCCCAAGCACTTTCTCAGGCCCTGACACCAGTCATGCAGGAATTGGCCGAAATTAAGAACGACATTAAGCACATTGGAGGTCGAGTGGAATCCCTTGAGACGAACCAGGAAGCCCTTATCTCACATAGCCGAGCCCTGGGGGAGAATTGTGTCTCACAGATGGGAAACTTAAACAGCATAATGGCCCTAATCGAGGACCAGGAGAACCGCAGTAGGCGAAAGAACATTCGCTTCCGTGGCGTTCCAGAGTCAGTGAATCATGACGAACTTTCCGCCACTGCGGGCACCATTTTCTCGGGCCTACTGGGTGCAGAGCGCGCTTCTAAAGTTGTGATAGAACGTATACACAGAGCACTCAAGCCCAAACCTAAAGAGGACCAACCCCCCAGGGATGTAGTGTGCGGGCTCTTAAGTTATGTTGACACAGCTGCATTACTGAGGGCTTCCAGAGACAAGGAAGAAATAATGGTGGAAGGCTCACCCATCTTGCTGTTCCAGGACTTGGCGGCCTTCTACTTTGTATAAGAGAAGGGCTCTGAGACCACTTACCGAACTTCTCAAAACTCGCCAGATAGCGTTCAAGTGGTTGTTTCCATTCGGCCATACCTTTATAGATAATGGTAAGCGATGCACAGTGCGGGTGCCTGAGGATCTCCCTACAGCCTGGGCCCTGCTGGAATCTGAGCCGCTGGATATACAGTCGTGGTTGCCGCTCCCGGTGCTGGAGACGCCATTACCAGATCCTACCCGCCTTACCCCGCTGGACGAAAGTGGGCCAAGGAAAGAAAGCGATCTCCAAGCAACATGCCACAGGACAACCTAAAGCACGACGTTGAGTTGGAGCCCATCACAAGCTTCTTATGTCGGTGTTTCACACTTTACCTGATGCTGCCGGATTAGCCTTCCCTGAAACATTTTATTGAAGGGACTTCTACCTGGAGGACTCCTACGAGACATGTTCTACAGAGCTATGGCGAGACCCTCAAAGCGCAGATAGTAAAGTATTGCTGCTATCTCTTCTCCTATATTTTTGTTCTTTCCTCCTTCCCCCCCCTCCCTTTCTCCCCCCTCCTTCCCTCCCCCCTTTTCCCCTCTTTCCCCCCCCCCCCCCCCTTTTTCCCCCTCTCTTCCCCCCCTCTCTTCCCTCCCTCTTCCCCCCCTCTTCCCCCCACCTTATTTCCACCCTTCCCCCCCTTACCTCCATCCCCTCCCTCCCTTTCCTTCCCTTTCCTCCTGCAACCCCCCTTTCTTTCTCCTCTATTCTCACCTCTCCTTAGCTCCCTTATTTTATTGAGGGAAGAAGCTGCGCTTCCTCCAGGTGTAGACCCAGCTGGGATAGCAAGAGGGCACGGGAAGATATCCCATAGCTATGGACAGCTGATCAGGATCTGTTCTTGTGAGTTATTGCACACTGTTTTGGTTTGGTACCAAAGGACACGAGTTCTACTGTTTTACTTATGCAGGAGGAGTTATTGATACCAGGTGGTTTACATACTTCCTGAATGTACCCCCTCTGCATGCTGAGGAGTAATACCTCTCATGCTAGCCAGTCATGGGGAGAGTCGGCATTCGTGCTAGCTGTCCCTTTCTTGTTTCTGTCGTATCTTCTCTTGCCACTTAGATACGACAGACTCTTGGTTTATGCTCTGTATAAGAGTTTGTATGTATTTGTCTTTTCAATATTTTGTTCCCCATGTCCCTCCTTTCCCCTCCTCTCAGGTGATGTCCTCTATTATACTCCGCTTCGGGTAGTACCTGTTACATCTTATTATGGCTGATATTAAGTGTACCTCTTTCAATGTCAATGGGCTGAACACGCCTCAAAAGAGGTCCCAGGTCATTAGGTGTTGAAAAAGATGAGAGCAGATATTTGTCTCTTTCAGGAGACGCACCATAAATCGGGGCGTATACCGACGCCATCTCATGCATATTTTAAACATTGGTTCCACAGCGCGTATGGGAAAGCTTCACGGGGGGTTGCTATAGCAGTCGCCAGGCATGTGCCTTTCAGTCATGTAGTAACCTTTAGTGACCCAGACGGCAGGTTTGTCTTTGTAAAAGGGAAAATTGGTAATGAACTGGTCACTTTGGCTAGCTTATATGCCCCGAACAGAGGTCAACAAAAGTGGCTCAAGACTACCTGGTAAAACTGGACCAATTTGCAGAAGGGATCAAACTGGTAGGGGGTGACATTAACGTGGCGCTCTCCTCACATATGGATACCTCTGGGGGCTCCTCAGTCCACTCACAAGCCTCACTAGGACGAATTAACAAACTATTATCTGATAGTGGCCTAATAGATGCCTGGCGGCTGCTGAACCCTTCTACAAGGGACTACACCTTTTTTTCTGCTCCGCATAACTCTTATCAGAGGCTCGACTATTTATTCATATCTGACCGCCATATTGATCTATTAAGGAAGGTCTCTATTGACACGACCACGGTGTCTGATCACGCTCCTGTCTCGGCCTCGGTATGCCTATCCACCCTTGCTCAGAAGCACTGGACATGGCGCCTTAACGAAACGCTATTGGACAATGAGTCTGATTTCAGATCCATTAGCTCAAGAGCTCAGCTTTATTTTCAGGAAAATGTCTCTACTGATGTATCTCCTACAGTATGGTGGGAAGCCCATAAGGCTGTCATGAGGGGGGAGTTCATCGCCTTGGGAAGTAGGAAGAAAAAGGAGAGACAGAAACGCATTGACTCCCTACTTGCACAAATAGCCACCATTGAATCACTCCATAAGAGATCTGGTGCATTGCAGGCAAGGGACGAGCTGCTGGGGCTGAGGCGGGAGCTGAAGGATTACCTTAATGTATGTAACGCTAAGGCGTATCAATATGCCAAGTTCTGTCATTACTCCCATGGGGATAAAGGCACCAAGCTAATGGCGAGGCTTATAAAGCAGAGACAAGATGCGGCATATATCTCCTCTATTAAGAAACAACACGGCTCTCTAGCAGTAGCCACTAGTGACATTGCGACAGCTTTTGTGACTTCTATAGAGATTTATACAACTTGGAGGCTCCGGCCGGTACCACTGCTTTGTCTCGCTCCTCTGCTATTGATGGGTTTCTACAAAAACTTCACCTTCCCACTTTGTCGGGGGCAGAAGCAGAACAGCTACTTCAGCCTATCACTGAGGATGAGGTGCGGCGGATCCTCCAATCTATGCCTCTAGGTAAAAGCCCAGGTCCGGACGGCCTACCAGTAGGCTATTATAAAAAGCTCATGCCTGTACTTCTTCCTTGGTTCACTAAATGGTGCACAGCGCTCTTCTCGGGGTCCACACTTCCCAAACAATCTCTGAAAGCCATAATCACCATCTTACTAAGGAGGGTAAAGACCCACAGCAATGTGGAAGTTATAGGGCTATATCACTTCTGAATTGTGGACGTTA